>CAIGRB010091892.1:0-33524 GCA_903798255.1 Fraxinus quadrangulata | reverse complement strand
AATAAAATTAAAGGTTTGGGATCGTGACTGCAATTTTCCCATAAAATTATGACGCATTTTAGTCACACGACAATGTGGGATTAACCAAACTACCAATAAAACTAGTGCCAGATAAACGTAATCCACTAGGAATCTTACAGAAAAGACATTGTCCAGTGACTGACAAATATTTCATTGTTCTCAACATTCTCAAGCAATAAGGACACGTTTAGTATTATTCAGTATTATCCAATCATCCATAACAAACGTTGCCATAAGGGTTTCTAAACTTCTATTCCAACAAGTTCGCTTGTGAGTACATAGGTTACGGGAGTATAATCACAACCCAGATCCTGACCATGGCAACCATTCGAAGCTTAATAATTCCTACTCAAAAAGAGGAAAATATTAGGATCACAAAAGATACAGAGTTGGAAAGAGTTCACATATTAAAAACAGAGTTTTGAAGGCACACTCAACAAAGAAGCTGATACACAGTATATGCAAATGAGAATTTGAAACCATACACCATCTTTGGCTTGATAATTAACATGCTGCATCCTATTTTCAATTTTACAAGTATATTACGCTTCATCTCAAGCTCATCCCAGGCCAGGGTGTCACCCCAACAGCAGGCAGTGTAGGCCGAATCACAGGGACCCGCTTTACAACTGAGAATGCTTCATTTAGACGAGCTGCACGGCTCATGAACTGAGACACCTTCTGCAAGATAACAACATCATGAATCAAAACACTATTGACTACATATTTTTATGAACAATAATAAGAGCACACCTACATAAGTGAGAAAAAGCCAGTGCTTTGTTCAGGAAGAAATGAGACATCAAAACTGAAATACGAGTAACGCCTTGTAAATTCACAACATTCATCATATACAACGACTAATTTGACCTTGGGGCTAGTCTATCCAGAATTTCGCAAGGACATCAGTCTAGTCATTATTCGAGCAACCAGTGTAAAATTAGATAGAGCAGTGCACACGACAATTCAGAGATGTTAATCTTTCAAGACAAGCAAATGATTTCATAAAAGAAAAACCAACTGGAAGCCAATTCGAGGTTTCAATAAAAGATATGGGGATTGCCAGTTATGCTTGTCTAAACAAAAACCCAATTGATGGTTTCACAGGAAAATTACATTGTAATGCGATTTATATATTTTTCCAAAGTAAAATTAAATAAGATGTAACTTGAACACTATGAGCATCATCCTCACTGAGATCTAATCAAATTACGGATAAACAAGATTCAATTGTCAACAAGTCATTATTGCACAAAGCAAAAAATAACATTTCAAAATCCAATCATAAAAAATTCTGGTAATGAATGAGATCGCAATAAAAAAATGAATGACACAAACATGAAGAAAGCAAGTAGAGAGCACAAACATATTTATAAGATCAATGATTAATATGTGCATTCAAGATGTCCTTGTCAAAAATCCCATCAAAATCAATGACCGAACTTCTTACCCGAGGAGAAAAATACATAAATATGGAGGAAACAATGTACCCAAGAAAGACTGGCCCGACCACTGAGAGGCCAAAGCATAAGAGACAACAAAGTTAAATCCACGACACGATCTTGCTCAAGGTAAGCAAAAGCAAGACGTACCACCAAAGTCATTCACACATCTGAACATCTCTAGGTCCAACATTTTGATGAAGATCAAAGACCTCAAGGAACTTAAATGGCATTCAAGGATGCGGTCCCCTCCTAATATCAGAGATAAGAGCAAGTATTGAGACTTTCATCGTGACCATGGGCATACCACAGAGACGTGCAAAGCCTTGCAACGCAAGATTGAGACTCTAATCAAGAGGGGTTTCCTAGGAGCTTTTTTCGATCAAGATAAGTGTTCAGGAATGATCATAACAATGAGAATACCTCGAAGGTCAGGGGAAGTAATCGACCAACATCAGGCACGATCAACGCCATTGTTTAGTTGGTCAATGCCATACATCTAAAGTATAGGGTTATACATGTTTTTTCTCGGGCTTTCATACCCTACTTATTTTTATTATTTGATTGATCAGGCCCACGTGTCCATATTTAATTTCTAACTAGGTCAAGTTACGTTCAATTAATTAGTCGTTTGGATCTTATCCCAATAAAGTCATTTTTTCCATTTGTAATATTGCTAAAGTGTTGCTCCAAACAAGCACCTCAAGCCTTGCCCCGCTCAAGCACATTAAGCTTTCACCTGTGCAAACACCTCAAGCCTTACCTCGAACAAGCACATCAAGTCTTACCTCGAGCAAGCACCTTAAGCCTAACCCCATAGGCTATAAAACATCATATGTATAAATTTTAAAACAAGGTCGGAGTACAAACCCCTTCCTTTCAAAATTTAAATAAGGTCGGGAAATAAGGTAGGGATCCAACACCTTCATTTCAAAATTTTAAATAAGATTAGGGTCCACTCCCCTTCCTTCCAAATTTTAAACAAGATCGGGCGCAAACCCATTCCTTTTATTTAATATGGTCGAGACATGATCTCTTCGTATGAACATGCCTACCTCTTGCTATGAACACATCTAATCATTGGCCAGAGCATGCCTACCTTTAGGCATGATCATGCCCATTCCTTGACATGAACATGCATAATCCTTGGAATGAGCCTACATCTAGGCATGAGCATGCATACTTTTAGGCATGAACATGCTTAATCCTGACTTGAGCATACCTATTTCTACGCATGAGCATCCCAATCCTTAGCATGAGCCAACGTCTTGGCATGAGCATGCCTATTTGTAGGCATTAACATGCATACTTTTAGGCATGAACGTGCTTAATCCTTGGCCTAAGCATGTCTAATCCTTGACATGAACATACCTTACCTCTTGGCATGAACATGCCTATTTCTAGGCATGAGTAAGCCTAATCCTTGGCATGAGCATGCCTATATCACGGAATGAGCATGCCTATTTTTGTAGGCATTAAAATGCATACTTTTATGCATGAACATGCCAAATCCTTGACATGAACATGCCTATTTCTAGGCATGAGTAAGCCTAATCCTTGGCTTGAGCATAGCATATTTCTAGGCATGAGCACACCCACCTTTTGGCATGAAGATGCCTAATATTTAGCATGAGCATGCCTAATCTTTGGCATGAGCTTACATCTAAGCTTGAGCATACCTAGCTCTTGGCCTGAATGCTATTTCTAGGCAAGAGCACTTCTAATCCTTGAATTGAACTTGTCTACTTCTAGGCATGAGCATGCCTCATATATAATCCTTGGCATGAGCATGCCTAATCCTTAGCTTGAGCATATCTGGCATGAGCATGCCTACTCCTTGGCATGAGCATGTCGATTTTTAGGCATGAACATGCCTAATCCTTGGCTTGAGCATACATATTTCTAGGCTTGAGCAAGCCTATTTCTTAGCATGATCATGCCTAATCCTTTGTTTGAGCATGCCTATTTCTAAGTATGAGCACCCCCACCTCTTGGCATGAACATGCCTAATATTTGGCATGAACATGCCAATTCCGTGGCGTTGCATGAGCATGCCTATCGTTTGGCACGACCATACCTAATCCTTGGCATGCTCATGCCTATTCCTTGGTATGAGCATGCCTATTCTAAGTATGAGCACCCCCACCTCTTGGCATGAACATGCCAATTCCGTGGCGTTGCATGAGCATGCCTATCTTTTGGCACGACCATACCTAATCCTTAGCATGAGCATGCCTATTCCTTAGCTTAAGTATGCCTATTTTTAGACATGAGAATGCCTAATCCTTGTCTTGAGCATGCCTATCTCTTGGCATGAATACCTAATCTATAGCGTGAGCATGCCTATTCCTTGGCTTGAGGATGCCTATTCCTTGCCATGAGCATGCCTATTTTTGAACCTGGCATACTTGTACATCTCATTCCATAAACTCGCACATTGCGCACGAGCTCCTGATATGGATGCACGGGGGACTATCTGTACAATTTTTGTATGACCCGACCATCCACAACCTCTTGCTCGAGGACATAATAACCTCGAGCACTCTCCTAGGGCAAGAACTATCTCGATTTATGTTCGAGCTCTGTCTCTGGGCCAGAACATCCTCGGGCTTGTATGAGTGAACTCAAGCTCGGGCTTGAAAGCCCTTGGACATCTCGTGTCCCTCACTATCATTTTCACTCTCTTTCTATCAGGTCCCCTAATCTAATAGAGCTTTACCACTAGAGTTTTGTGCTTATCCAAACACCCTATCTGATAACTCCAATCAAATTACAACTTCTAGGTATGGAAAGACTCACAAACACTACATTACTCTTTAATCAGATAAGGATGCTCAATTGATTTATCCTATTAGGAGTGCACCGCTTAATCCTATTAAAAATATACCATCTACCTCTGTAAATACAAGACTTTGGATCATTATTCAGGTAAGCTTTTACATAATTTTTATTTCATAGCCTTGCGCATAAATTCTCTCTAACTCAAGCATATGAGGGGAGACGAGAACCCACCTCAACGCCTTTGTTTTAAGTATTGGAAGATTCTGTTCGTGTTCATTCTCAACCCTCAAGCTTGGAAATCAACAGGTACAATTTTTGTTAGCATCCAGTATTATTCTAGCTTCTATAGGCTCTTACACAAGGCAGCAGTCTTCCTAAGCATAAGACACAGTGCTACAATGATGCATGTACCTCAAAATCCTTCCCTCGTGTCTTTGGACTAAGGTTTCAGGAGGCTTTGTTCCTCTGGATCCCCTGCCTCGTTGACAATTATGAACTCCAATAACAATTCAAGATTGTTCTAAAGTTCCGGATAAGTCATGTTTATAGTATAAATAAAAATGTCCTCACTATTCACAAAATCAATTTCCTCTCCGGACAATCAAATTCTAGAAAACCACAAGGTGATACTCAGATGAAACATATGAGCCTGAGAGATCATTAATAAAGCTAACCAGAATTTATAGTTTCTCCAGCAAGTAAAAAATTCCATGAACCTTTACCCTGAGAACAACACACTAAACTTTCAGAATAGACGGCATTTCACTGGCAATTAACTGCATTTTGTTTCAGTCAGGGTACAATAAATCAACTGTTCATAGAGATGTGATCAAAGACGAAGAATGTTTGGCTCCTGTCATAGTGAGAATCTATAAAATTGCAGTCATTCAACATGGCCTCCAGCACCCAAAGAGGGAAAGGAGAGATGGACTACACAATCGCTTTAGCATAGAAATCACAAACAATGATAAACTGATTAATATCGGGATGTGGACAACAATGAAATAAAACATCTTATCTATATTTTGACTCCTGTCATTATCAACTCGTCCAAACATAATCATATTTTTATCTCTTGAAGCTTCCTCAGAAAGACAGTTTTTAAGTTAAAAATTTCTAATAAACACAAAAAATTGCACACAATTTGTTCACAACAATATTTGGAAATCAATCTGAACAGCAAGATGAAACTAAGAATATCCACCCAAAAAAAGGCACTGACCTTATCATCCATAGTAACCTTAATCTCCAATCCCCTGCTCTTCTTCTTCATCTTATACAAACTGCGTCCCAAAATCACGAACCCCATCACTGCAGCTACCATGGAAACAGCCCAAACTGGACTGACTCTAGACACACAATATTTCAAAATCTCTATTGGCATCTTCCACCACACAACACTCTTTTTTCCAATCTCACCATTTATGTTATCTCCAATTTCATTGATCCTTCCACTACCGTTTTCAATAGTCTCATTTCCGTGCTTCTCTTCAAGTAAAACTTTCGAGGCACCTTGAGGATCCGGGTTTTCTTCAGTACCCACTTCGGAATTCTCCCCTAAGTCATTAAATTTCATTGGATCCACTACAATATTACCAGAGTCCGAATAGAACTTCTCCAAATTCTCCGAATATTTTTCTTCTATCTCCACAATTTTATCACTTCCTTCAAAGTCCACCTGTTTTTTCTCGTTTTCAGAGAGACCTATTTCAATTTTGCCCACAAAATCAACAACGTCACGTTCATTAGACCGGTCGCTGCTCGAATCCGTCCAGAACTCGCCGGGATCTTTATTCAGGAACCGACTAGGGTTTTCCTCCGACCCGGGTTCAATCCAACTCGGATTATTCGACTCGCCCGAACTTTTATCATCTGATTCATCCACGTATTGGTTCTGAGTGTCCAAGGAGAAATAGTTGTGCTGGATTAAGCCGATTTCTTCGACTGAGCCAACTGAGTCGGACGAGTTGTGAAAATCCGAGTTGGGGTGGAGAAGCTCCCAGTCTTGAAACTCATCTGTACCCGCTATAGCATCCATAGTGCTTACTTCAATTTGGGTAATTAATTGAAGAAAAATCGAAAGGAACCATAGACATAAAAAAGAGGGGAGAGAGAGAGAGAGAGGAACAATAATAACAGGATATTTCGTTAACTTTATTCAGTGAACTTGTGTTCTTTAGTCATCTGACATTTAGCCCTGTTTGTTTCTCTTACATCGCTCATAAAAATAAAAGATACGATCGTTATCCATCACATAAAATCATCAATTTTGAATTTCTATATCTTATGTAAAGTCTAATAACAACTATATTTTTTATTTTTATTCTATAGTAATATGGCTCAAACGGCCCTATGCATTTCCCTTTGCATTTCATTTGATTTATAAAAGATTTCAGCGTTTCTAATGTGTAAGTACACATTTTCTAAAACTTTCAATTTCTGAATGATAGCTCGTCATTTCTTAAATGAATGCTTAACACTGGTGTTAAAACGTCAATTTAGGTGAAACTAATTTGACAATAAAGATGTATTGAACCACATTATTTTGGAATAATGTATTTTGGAATAGTAGATTGATGGAGAATGTGTGATTGATTTAAAAGAAAAAATTATTGATGTGATGAAAAATGTGTGATTAAAAATGAGTAGAAGAATGAGAATGATAATTTGAATGTGGCTTAAACATGAGCTAAATGAGATATACAATTATATGATTCGTTTAATTTCATATTTTATTGATTCATCACTTAACGTCATATAAACTGATATTTTAGAACCAGAGGTGCTAGATGGTATTATTCTTCTTAAAAAGCTATCACGAATGATATCTTTAAAATCTATTATGTAGCACCACGTATAATTATTTTAGCGTTGTTGTCTCTGCAACAAACTCTTCTACTACAAACACTATAGTTGTAGTAACAGACTCTTCTACTTGAACCACTTTCTCTTCAAGGGGCCAAATAAAAAACTTTTGACCCCTACTATTTACACTCACAGGTATATGCATATTTGTTTTTTTAAACGACAATCATTATTTATGTAATTGGGAAAGTAAGTTCTTGTACATATATCTTACCATCTAGGAAATTATATTTAGGCTCAGTTTGGTACACATTATTATAGAATGAGAATGAAAAATATAGCCGTTATTGGGTCTCATACAAGATATAGAAATTCAAAATTGATGACTTGATATGATGGATAGCGATCATATTTTTCATTTTTATAGATGAAAAATGATAAACAAACAGGACTTAATTATATTTGAAAAATTCAAGTTGATACATAATTTATGCTCAACATTATTCAGTTGACATCTGACTTAAAAATCAAAAGAACTACGAGTTCAATATCCCTACTCCGTAATTTTAACAGCATTCAATTCTTTTAAGATAGAAGGAGGTCAATCGTAAAGTCAAAAAATGTTAATATGAACCAAAGATCGCTTAGTTAATAAGACTATTTGATGGGCTTTTTTTTTATTGGAAAAATATTGTTTTGAATAATGAATTTTTAGAAAATGTGTGGTTAAAAAGTAAAAAAAAAAATTTGGATTTACGTATACAATATTTTGTTGGGTAAATGTGGGTTGAAAATGAGGATATAGAAAAAAGAGTTTTAAAAGAATAGAAGACAAATATGGACTAAATATAGCTAGAACTAAATTGAAACGCTTGATTTTGTCTAGTTCTAATACGGTTCCTCTAGTAAGCTACTTTTGTTCATCTCTAATTCAATAATTTTTATTTTTGTGTCTCTAAATTATAGAGAAAATTGTTCTATTTATGAGTTATAAACAATAATAAAACGATTTCTTCCTATTAATTAAAAGAGAATTTTCATAGATGTCACTAAATTTGAAAATTCAAAAAAAATTTGTCATTGTCACTTTTTGTGAGCAAAAATGTCACTTTTTTTGTGCAAAATATCCAAATTACCCTTAACAACACTTTTTTAGGAACATTTAATATTTGATTTGAATGTAATTAATGTTATGATGTGATGATTTAATTTAAATGTTATAAAAATTGTTTATATGTATAATATATTGAGTAAAATAAATTTTGTAAAACAAAAAAGATAAAAGAATTTGAAATATTAACATAACCACACATCTTCTTTCCATTAACAAACCATAACTTCTTCTTCATCTTCTTCATTCCTTCATCAAGAACACATTACTATTGAATTCATCATCCATTTTGAGAGGTTAGCCATTACAAATTGTTTATAATTTTATCTTATAGATTACTATTTTTTAGATGTTAAATACAATATGGTAAAATGCAATGGGAGAAATTTTTGAAACTATTATTACTTGATTTGTTTGGTTTTTGAAATATTTTTGAAGGATAAAAATATCAATATCCTGTACAAAAATGAAGGATTCCACATTTAGTGAAGTTTTGAGTTATTTATTAATGGAAAGATATTTTCATATTGTAGTTGATAATTGATTATCACCATTAATGTTTTCAATAATTTCTTCAAAGGTACCAAATACATGTTTTAAAGTTTTTCGGCAGTTCTTACAGTAGTTCTGTTCAAACAGTCGGTTTAGACATGTGAACTGTCAAACCCGACATTTCTGAACTGTCGGGATATACAATTTAACTGTCAAATTCGACACTTGAAAATTGTTGACACCTCATTGATTCACCTTCTACTACTCCATGGATTTCAATATTCAAAAGTTCCACAGTCATATTATTAAATGTAGACATATTTATTGTACGGAATTCTTACCGTTGCAATCCCAACATTTCAGGTATGAGTAATCATTTGAGATTCATCGTGTCATATGGGGGACAAATTGTTCATGTGGATAACAAATGGAAGTGGAGAGGGGACAAAATCATTTCCATTTTAGTGCCGACAAGTATTACCCTAATCGAACTCGTGCTACGATTGAAGGACAAACTTGATATTCTTGATCCCCGCACTCAAATTGAATTGAAGTTCACAGTCCCGAACTTGAATATACCTCTGGCCAAAATACGCGAAGATGAAGACTTAAATTGGTACATATCAGTCCACCACTTCCATGCCATGACTACGACGCTGCACTCGCTGTGGCACATTTGGTAATAACCGAACCACATGCACGAACACCATCGTAACACAACCCAATTAACATTGCCATATATAATAACGTTGTTTTGTCTAGCGTATGTACTGGCCACCTACCATATGTAATTACATTGTTTTGTCCGATCAATGTACTAGGGAATTAATATATGTAATTATGTTGTTATGTCTCTTATTGTACTGGCCACCGTACCATTTCAGTGGCATCCTCTCATCATATATGTACATTTTAGTTTCATTGTTCCATTAACGTACATCATGTGATCTTCTGTGTCCTCATTTCGAATTATGCTTGTGCGTACTGAAAACAACATGACATACATATTTTGCAGCACAGCTCGACACTTCATCTGTCGTTCCCGGCAGATGTTCTCTGTAGTCCTCGACAGTTCGAACAGCACAACAATTGAATAGGTAAACACAGTGCATAACGGACATTGTTGCCCTTCGATTTGATTAATGATCATTACTAAATATACGATAAAAATATGGATGAAGGTAGTATTAACATGAATTATGGCTCCATGAACAAAACGTACAAAATTCGAGGCCGTTGTTTAAGACTTATTTGTTACACATCCTACCACAACTAATTTCATGGTTCCATCCACATCTGATTCCACGATCATCCCACAGCAAACGTTATATACATACTTAATGAACACTTATGTAGTTACGCGTTGGGATCCCATCACCAGTCTACTAATAATTGCACACGGATCCAATCTCTGCGCCACTGTCGTCATCAGAGTCATCTGACGATATGATGATTATTTCAGGAGCTCCTGCGATGGGTGCCACGTGTTCATCATCAGAATCATCGGAGAACATAACGTGGTTCTCGAACACATTCTGGAGCACAGTGTTAGGTGATTACGATTCTTTGCTCATGAATGCATCGAGGACGAGAAACAGAACAGTGGAAGTGACTCTCCAACCACTTCTAGGGACGTCCTCCTCATCATCCGACGAAATTACGATGGGGAAGTTCGGAGACGAGCCGGGCATCAGCGTCGGCTTGCTCAATAGATCGGTGTCGTTGCTCGCAGTGGAGGAAGCCATAGGTTCCAATTATCACATGTAGGAATCTGTTGTGTATCAATTGCCCTTGCATGTGGGATTTTAAAGTGTTACTTGTATAAGAAGTGGATTTGCTATTTATATTGGTTTAGGTGATACAACATTTATGATGCTCAAGTTGCCAACCACCTATTCTAATGTCAAACTTAAATGTGCAGGACAATTTAGTCGTCATAAGAGTTGTCTGACGATAAATTTATAATTACAAATTACTCCATAATTAATTACCATTGGATTTGTCAACTGTGATAAGTTTTAGATGCGAAATTTATTATTTTTAAGTAATAAGTTTTTCTTCTCGATATCATTATTTTCATAATCTACGCTAAAGTAATAAGTTATTCATCTCGATGCATTTGCCCTATCCGTTATGCCTCGCAATTTGAACAATCTATAGTTACTTAAGTGGACCATAAAGTAATCGTTGCAATACAAATGTGAGCCAACCTACATCATGTACAGATAATGCACCGTTTGCCATATGCGACGAAATGTTTAAAACAATTCATAAAAATTAAATGTACTTAAACCCAAAATTTTATGTGTCATTAACCAGGATCAACATTACAAAACAACCTTCCACATTTAATTTCAGAAAGAATGGAATGAAATGAAACGTTCACAATATCAGAGAGTCGAAGTCACATAAACATTCAGAAAACATAAGTTACTTGGTAGTCACCGGAACAAAATAAATGAAAATTCAAAAGGCATCTCAACTACTTCTTCCGTATTTGCCTCCTACCCCTAGTGTACGGCGTCCGGGTTGATGCTGCAGGAATTCGAAGTCGCGTGGAACGTCGCCTGGTAATAGGGACCGCTGTAGCCTTAACTGGTTCTTCGGAAGCACCACCTACGAAACAACAACAATAGACAAATAGTTAGTTCGAAATAAGAAATGAAATGTGTTAGTGTCCTCATGTATATGAAAAGCTGTTGGACGATTTGGGTAGGCAGAAGTGTAGTGTGAAAAAGTTACCTTCCACCTCCATCGCGCCTGAAGCAATCTCCTCACTTGAAGCGGTCCTCGCGTCATCGCTCTCATTGCCATGAAGATCCTGCTCTGTTTCGACCTGGTCACACTTTCCTCCTACAACTGGTGCTCCTGCCACTACAAAACAACATGTAAAAAGAATGTGAAATAATCTCCTTATAGGTTAAATGAGGTCGGTAAAATGAACTTCAATGTCACATCATTGAAGCGGGAAGTTGAGCATACATTCCAACTACAGTTGGTCAGATTCTAACTAAACAGAAATTAAAGAAGCATAAACATGAGCGTACCATTCAATTCGGGGTCTCCGCCACCCAATGCGACATCGTGTTCTTTCGGCGTCTGCTCCGTGTCAAGTCCAAAGTCGTCTTCGTAACCTGCAGATTGTTACAGTGAGTCAGCACTATTCAGTGGAGGAACACCTGGTCGTCTTATACATAACGACCTCCGAACTAGAAGTTATGAGAGAATTTGCACATGTACGTGAGGTTACTTCGCTGGGATATGCGTGCACACAACCTTGTGTCTTCCGGAACCAAGAATCCGAATTCCATTGAATCTGCAGTGAATAAGAAAGCGAAAAAAGGTCAGCTAACACATGTCATCAATGTCGAAGCCAATACTCACGGATGCAAACAAGTAGCAATCAACATATGTAGGTCAACCATATAACGACATGATACCACTACCCAATGCAACATCAACAATTTATAGTAGGACACGTGACGAACACAGAACAATAAATGGAACATATGTGCTTCACATTATTTTATAAGGCAGCCATCTGTCGAGATCGACAGTTCATCTGTTGAGATTATCTCAATTGTTGAGAATTACTGCGGTGAACTGTCGGGTCTCGACAGTTCACGACGATGACATTTTTCAACCGAAGTTAACCGTTGGGAAATTAACAACTTAAATAAATAACATATATTCATCTCCCATTTAGGCTAATAGTGAACCACCCAATTACAGTAGAAAAGCCACTAATCATAGATACAACGGCAATTCTCAGTTTGTAATTGAATTTTTGGGCTTATGAGTCTGAGTAACTACTAGGGAACTTATGTGTTGGAAACAGTGGTCTCTAAATGAATAGCAAAAGGAAATGAGATCACAAAATGAATACCAAAAGGAAACGAGGTCACACTAAGGTAAAGCTTGTCTTTGCATAAATACATAAGTAGCAAGCACTTGATAGATAAAAAACATGCAACAATAACAAACATTGATCAAATCTTCTTGCATATTCAAACATTTGTGTTCATACCCTACTTCATAAACAACTATGTCAAACAAGCCAGCATTTTTCCATCTATTTAAGTACCAGTGTGAGCCAACCAAGTAGACTAACTTAAAACAACGAGTAAAACCAGTTAGAATATAAAATCTAAAAACCAGAATTAGCAGAACAACAATATATAATTACAGAACAAATTGAAACAAAATACAAAAATGCATAGGAATTTCTGGTGTAGACAATCATTATAAGAACATTGGCTACAATTCAACTAACACAGTCCAATTGTAAATATATGGGACTAGCCAGGTCCTTCAATATTCGATTCAAGGATTAATGTTATATCCCTCAGTGGTTAACATCTACCTATTCACAAGCTCATGAACCAACCATACTTCAATTAGCATTCCACAGAGGAAAAAAAATAAGCAGCTTCATATCAGATAAAAATGTAGTAACCTCAGTGTGGTCTGAACGATTACGAAGACTTCATAAATATTTGTTGTTCCATACAATGAATCATGAATGTGGTCGATGCCAACTGACATGGATGCAAGAAAATCTCATTTAACGAAATTGCGTATATCATATAACGAAATAAAACTAGTCACCCAATGCAACACGAAAATCATAAGACACGGGACAACATGTTACCTATGTTTAACAAGAAATGAAAAAGTGTGGTTCACATTATTTCATGCGGCAATCCATCTGTCGAGAATGACTGCGGCTAACTGTAGGGATCGACAGTTCACCTTCCACATTTCACCCATCTGTCGAGAGTGACTTCGGCTAACTGTCGGGAAGACAGTTCACTTGTCCACATTTCACTGACCTTTTAACCTTAAGCATGAATCTTCTTATCATACAAATTCCTTTCATGTAACCCTTCTTCATTTCATCCAATGCATTAGATCATCTTCAATTATCCATTATTGTTATTATTCGAACCGACTTATGTGAAGTAATCATTTTTCGATAAAAATACACATTCAACTGGTAGAAGGGATACATTATTTATCAATAACCACGAACAGTGACCAAAATATTCTTATTTTATATTGGATAAAAAAATACACTTCTCTACAGTCTAGAAGAACCAGGCTCCAGACACCAATAAATCAAAATAATCTAGTAACAATTCATCCACAAGAGTAAAATTATCAAGCATTATAATGAAACTTTTGTTTTTTTTGTTTTTTTTTTTTAAATAAGTTGGTCTAGAGTCAAAACCACATAAACAAAAGCTAATGAGAAGAAAGCAATAAAAGCCGTTAAGTAATGGACGGAGTCACCGACGGGAAGAAAAGTCACTACATCAAAACTGTTCATATACTCACCTTATCACTCCGTTTAGGGCTTCAACTGCCACTGGGGGACGATTGTGGATGATTGCAAGCAAGTAGGAAGGACGAGAGGCGAGAGTCGGCTGAATTGTTATCATTTTTACCGTTTGCAGTCTTTCCTTTCCAATCGTCGGGAGCAGGCATCACTGCTAGCGATACCGACGTCTAGGTTTTTTCTATTGCAGTTTTCCCTTTGTACTTTGTTGAATCGTCGGCGGGAAGGAGTCAAGGACGGGGTTTTGAAACCGTTGGGTGACTGGGTTTTGGAACGACAGTTAGATGATTCTCGTCGCAATGTTCCTCTCGTAAACTTTTACCTTCCCAAACGTTGAATCGTCGATAGGAAGACTCGGACTAAGTTTTGAATCGTGGGGTAGTGGATTTTTCTTCAACATTTGGTAATGGGAGGTGAGAGGTTTCTGTTCTTAATTGTGTTGCAGGGGAGTGCAATGACTTGTTTGAGTTTTTCAATTTTGGCCAAAACTTTCAAGTACAATTGTGATGTGATTGCTTGTCATACTTTGGTACAACTTTTTTACTTTTTGTACAATTTTTTATATTGTCAACTCAAAAAAGTGTAGGGCATTTAAATTCTTTAGAGGGGCAAAAATGTCCAAAAATGACAATTTTGTAACGACTTTCAAATGGTGACATTTTGGTAAATGCAAACCCAAAAATTGACATACGGTGTAATTTCCTCTTAATTAAACTATCAAAATATTATCCATGTAACCACATAAAATCTAGAAAAACCAAGAAGATATTGAAAATATTTAGATATCTTTAACAAGAGAAATATAGGATTTCCATTATATTCAGACGGTTTTTTTAAAACACTTAAATAATGTGGAAAACCTTTTTTTTTTCCTGTAGCTTTAATGCATGAAATAATTAGATTTCTTCGTTACTGATTAGGGAAAATGTACATTGAATTAATTTTACGCTTTTCATGTAGTTTAATGAATCTGACTGCATGTATAACTCAACAAGAAAAATAACTAGAAATTCATTCAATACTATGATGAAAGAATCCAAATCAATCCACGTATGTTTGGTAAGTGAAACACCTACCATTTACATAAATATTTTCTGTATATTTTCAGCGTATTTCACCGCCTCTATCGATTTATTTCCTTTCTCCTTCTATAAATAGCTGTATATCTTTCATTCTTGTAATGAAAATTATACAGAAAACTTTCCAGCAAAATCGTTAATTTTCTCTTCAAAAATATTTATATATTTCTTTGTGATGGATTGTGTTCGTCTTAGCCTGCTCGTGATTTTCTTCATCACCTGTGCATATTCTAACAAAGCTGCTGAAGTTCCATTTGATCAAAACTATGTTGCAGCATGGGGAAGTAATCATATCAAAGTTCTTGATCAGGGAAGAGAAGTTCAGCTTCTAATTGACCAATCTTCAGGTTCTTCTCTAATCAATAATCATTAATTTCTGAGTATCTGTCCACATCATGGTATGGCTTATATTTCTGTTTTCACATTATTGAATAGTACGATGGACCATGCTACGTGTACATCATATTTGACATAAAGGTTTTCATAATGACATTTGACATTCTATCATTGGACACTTTAAAACACAATCATCTCTTCCATCCAATCACCTTCTGCTACATGCCTTTATAGCACTGCTTCTAGAAGTTTTCTTGTGGCAAAGTGGCTTTTTTCCTATATTACGATTGCATCTTGTTAATAATGGATTCGTGTTTTACGTTATCTTGTTTCTTATGCCGGGTGATATAGGAGCTGGATTTCGATCAAAACAGTCTTTTGGCTCTGGGTTTTTTCGCATCAGAATGAAGATTCCGAGCAAGAACACTAAAGGAATTCTCACAACATTTTTCGTAAGAATTTTGGGGTTTACATATTGTCACAACAAGTTCACCTAATTTTATATATATGCTTCTAATTATAAGTTGATTATTTTGCATGCAGTTAACTTCAGCTATACCTAATCAGCCAGCCAAAAACCATGATGAGCTTGATTTTGAGTTCTTGGGCAGTGCGGGCAAGGGTTACGCATTGAATACAAATGTTTTTGCCAATGATTTTGGAGGCAGGGAACAACAGTTCAGGCTTTGGTTTGACCCTACTGCAGATTTTCATACTTACGAAATTCTTTGGAACCAAAATCAGATAGTGTATTTCCTCTCTACATTCTTTTTGTCATTTACATTCAAGCACAGGCGGATCCCGGACCGAGCTCTTTTTTTTTTTATAAGTATATTTTTTTTATACATATAAGGGACTTTAAAAAATTGAAATAGTATCCATCAACGAACTATTTTTTTCTTAATCTACCGAAAGTTTTAATGATTGAGTTTCTATCCAATAATTTTCGTATGTGAAAGTCTTCACTTACGACGAGGTGACCATAAGTAATGGAAAGTATCCATTCTGGACGACCCTTTTTATAGCGACTCTATATGCATCAAACAAGACAAGTCGAGTCTATGGAACTCACTATGAGTTCCCTCTCTTGTTCAAAAAGTTTATCATTTAATTAATTTGTTTCTTCTTGTGTTTAGGTTCTTTGTAGATGGAAGACCTATCAGAGTGTTCAAGAACAACAAACGTATTGGGGCAAACTACCTAACAAATCCAATGCACATAGAAACAAGCTTATGGAATGCAACTTGGGCAGGAAATGTTGATTGGAGTCAAGAACCCTTTATAGCTAACTATAGAGGATTTGAAATTGAAGGGTGCATATATGACAATTCTAACCCCAATAAATGCTATTCCCAAACCTATTATTGGAATGCCAGAAAGTATTTGCAATTGAGTCCAAATCAGCGAAGAATCTATGAAGTTTTAAGAAAGAAGTATATGTTTTATGACTATTGTACTCAAAATGCAAAGAAATATGTAGAATGTAGGAGTACATAGTGAAATGATTATAAGAATGTTCGGTATGGTGTGTTGATAGAATTTGACGATATAATAAATAAGATTTTTAGTTTATTTAGTTTTCTTTAGTAATGTCAAAAAATATACAATTTGCTTCATCAAACCCCGTGTCCATGCATCGGGCCAGCCATCACTGCCTTCGCCACCAAATCTCAATGTATTTACTAATAAAATATCAAATGCACACCTACTTCAACAAACCCTCGTTTAACTTTTAGCGAAGTTTCATTTTAGTCATTCAACTCATATTGTTTGAGATCGATAGCTGAAATTTACTTTCCTTATGATTAAGCCATTGTTTGATGGTCATTATTGAAAAAAAAATGATGTTTTAAATAGTGATTTTTTTTGGAGAATGTATAATTAAAAAGTAAGAAAAAAATTTAGTTGTACATACAAAATATTTTAATGTATGAATATGTAGTTAAAATGAGTGCGAGAATAAAATAGTTTTATTTTAAAAAGAGACAAACAAGGGCTAAGTCACTTAGTTAGAATCCATTTATCAAACTAACAATTACACTTATATGGTAGATAAGATATAAATATTTTATGTAGAATCTCTCCTATTGGTCTCTGATGTTTTGTTCTTTTAACAAAATATTCATGTGTCCATTTAAATGTCACTACATTTTAACTTATGAGATTCCACTATTGAATTTTAAAAAGGAAATCTGTAGAATGATTCCACTAATGAATCCAAGGGGGAAGTTTACATTTGTTGGTTCATAAAATCGTGAATTTTGAATGCAGTTAACTGTTTCTATTTTTATTATTTTAGAGAAGGTGTTGAAAGGAAAGGAAAGGAAAGGAAAGGAAAGAAAAGAAAAGAAGTTTCAAAGACTGTCGTACAACTTTTGTGCAGATATTTCAAGTACAAGATCTTCGGTTAGCTTGGACCAACCTCTTGGTGAATAAGCATATGCATTCTATTGATTCATTACAGAGAGTTAATAGAATTAGAATTCTTCTGCAGTTATATTCAGCTATCTTCATTACAGCTACACTCGGATATTTCTTCGAACGGCCACGATATGCAGGTTGGCTGAGCTTCAAAAAATTCATGGAATTGAGGATGTCTTTAGTGGAAACTAAAGGGAGATATAATCAAACAGTACAAATACAATTCAACATTCATATGTTCACCAACTTGATTTTTTTCTTCACAGAAATAGTAGGGTCAAAGTTTTCAATTCATCTTATGAGTTATGTACGTGGTATAATATTCTATGACCATGAAACAAGGCATTTATCATTTCATTGTAAAGGTTGAGAAACAATTTAGTTTCCTTAGGAACAAGACACAATTTGGCCTGGGCAGTAGGCATCAGTGGATATTCATTAAAAAACTAAAAATAATTGGGCCATTGGGTTGAGCCCAAAAGTTCAGTGCAGGCCTGCGCCTGCATTGGACCTCATTGGGCTCCTCCCCTGGAGGATGAAAGGCTGTTAACGAGAGCAATAGGCCCTCAAAAAATGGCTTCAGGACTCATCTGTGTGCATCTTGTTTTTGGAATTTGCTTCCATAATTTCAGATATTCAACGGTGAAATTTCTATATGTTTTTTTATAGCAAGTTTGTTTGTTGATGTTCTTTCTAGGTGGCTTACAATGAATACCCTGTATACACCATCCTCTTGTTCTAGATTGGAAAGCTAAAGAAACTACAATCATGCTACAAGTACAGAAAAGTTTGACAGACAACACATGGCGTGAAATCATTGAAAGATTGAGAGAGAAAAAAAAAAAGGTCAATCATGCATTGCCATGTCAACGTCAGTATGAATTCTGTCAACTTTCTGTACTCATGGCTTTTTTCCAAGATAATATGTCAAAGTTTCTTCAAGTTAAATTCTGTCGAGCCAGTTTTATTTCTTCAAGAAGAGGTTTGTGCAGTGGTCCAAATATTTGAATACGTTTCTATCTTCCGGTATAGTAGTATGTTGGAATTGTTCAACCGAGCATGTTTGTTTGTGCTTAAAAGTAAGCTTTTTTGTATGATATTCAAAAGTTACTATATTTTGCAAACAAAATTTACTTTTACGGAAAGCAACTTTGAAGCACAGCCAAACATGTTCTGCTGGAACAGTGTTCTGTGATTTAATACCATTCCCTGGCTAGAGTGCTTCATGATTTCCTAAAATTGAAAATGGTTAGGATCCAGTTATATTGCTAAATTTTGACACCGGTATCTTCATGGATTTACAGGGTTCTCCACTGCCATTAACGCTCGAGGATGATATGGCATCTTTGATTGAAGTCGTAGTTAGTAATGAGTCGACCATTGTTGTAGACGAAAAATCCTGATGTCCAATGATGAAGAATGAGGAACAACCCAAATTATAGAGCACTTTCGTATGTAGTTCGAAAAAAATTGTGCTACGATTTTATTATGTATCATCTGATTTCAACTTCAACTGATTCCTTCTATGCAATACTTTTATCAAATTTATTGTCGAATTCATTTGTAAGAACGATCCTATACTGAATACATAATTTTCGTTTTCATTGCATTTTTGTCAAGTTCGATATATTTATCATTAGTTGTATACTTGGCAATTGAAGTTATCTACAAAATCTGGCTATGCTTTTCATTGATTCTCTTGGAACAAATGCTTCAAGGGTAATTAAAATATCAATTTCACAAAAGAAGAAAATGGCTCATATAGTACTAAAAATGATAAATATGATATTTAGTGAAATTGAAAAGATAAAAGGTGGATTTACAAAGAAGTAACCATTACGTAATTAATGGTATTAAAATTTCAAGATCAAAGAACAAGAAGACACCTACATTGAATGTTCAATCAATGTAGTGTCCCAAACTTCCCTTACTAGCAGCGTCCGTCCGACTGGTTTATTAAAAAGATGAAAGAAACAAACATCTATAAAATAAAAGGCCAATATTAAAAACTGAATCAATATCATACTTGTTATACATTCATCCAAAATAGTATCATAAAAGGCCATTGTTCGAAAGGTTTCAGGAGATAAATAGACCTAACAAGAAAGTTAATAAAATACTAGTAGAGAAACACAATGTAACTAGGCACGTCCCTTCCAGCTCCAGTAGATCTATTTTAACATCTTCAGCGATGTGCACCATATGTCTGGGTTGCATCGTACTGGGGATACACAGCCTGGGGCGATGCAGCGGGTACACTTCCGTATGCACCTGCTGATTGAGGAATGGACTGATCATAGCCAGGCTGTGTTGGAGCTGGTTGACCATAACCCATCTGTCCAGTAGTTGGTGCAGCATAAGCAGATGGAGCATGGGCACTACCATAAGCAGGATCTGCTGGCGCTTGATACCCGTAAGCATTGTTGGCTGCAGGTTGTTCGTTGTAGGCCGGCTGCGAAGATTGATAAGGATAACCACCTGTTGGTCCCATTTGGGCATATGCAGGAGGCTGCTGTCCAGCAGGCTGACCATACCCAGCAACAGGCTGAGCAGCTTGTTGAGGATAACCAGCAGAAGATGCTGTGGCAGGCGGTGGATGATTGTATCCATCTGCAGAGGGTACCGAACCATATGGAGGATAGTTTTGCTGCATTGTTCCACTAGATGCATATGGGTATGATTGTTGAGGTGGCACATTTTGGCCATATGCTTGAGCTGATGAAACAGGTGCTTGATAAGGCATTTCTCCAGGTTGATTTGCTCTAGGCTGAACGTAAGATTGAGCTTGGGGTCCTTGCTGCGGCATACCATATGTAGGGGCCTTACCATATTGGTCCTGTGGAGCATAGCCAGGATGTGCACCACCTTGAGCATAAACTGTTGGCTGAGAAGCCATTTGTCTATAATGTTGTGAAGAAGCATGGTGATCATATTTTACTTCACTATATCCAAGACCATATTGTTGAGCAGGTGTTTGAGAATAAGGAGTTGGCTGTCCATAATCTGGACCCTGTGACTGCCTGTAGTTGTAATTTGCCTGGGAAGGACATGAGCCCGTAGCAGGGGCAGAGACATGAGTAGGGAAGTAAAAAAATGGAGTCGAAACTGGCCCAACAGAAGAATAAGTAAATCACCAACCTGTGGTGAGGGGGCCTGCATTGCCACTGGTGGTCTTTGCTCCCAACTTGGACCGAAGCTGCTTCTTGGTGCTTGTTGTGGAGGATAATTACCATATGATGGAGTCGGGTACTGTGGATTCTGAGAAGGAAATGGCCCTCTTTGTTGATCATAACGTGAGAACTGTGAGTGATGAGGACCACGAGATCCCCATTGTGATGAAGCAGGTCCACGAGGACGAAATGCCTGCTGGCTGTATCCGCCAGAGTGAGATGATGGCCTTACGGTCTAAGCAAAGAAGTTTAAATGGCAGGTGGATAAATATTAGTTCGCAAATCAATATCCTTTAAAAAAACTGTGAAAAGTGAGGTGACTTGTTTCATCTAAAATTAAACAAATTTGAAAAAAAAGGAAAAGAAAAGAAGTAATTAGTAGGATACACAAAAGAACATCATCATACTAGCAAAAAACAATCATAAAATTTACACAAGATAAGCAAAAAGAAAAAAAAAAAAACTGCAAGAAACAACTTAATATATCGTCGGATCAATCAAAATATGCCCAATTTAAAGAAAGAGCTGAAATTAATAGGAGAAATATGCAACAAGAAACAGCTAGAAAAAGATGGCAAATTACATAACCATATGGAATCAAATGAATGCAAGTGAAAGAAAGGCACACAACAAACAGAAGATTAAATATATAAACTTTAAATAAAAATGGAAAATAAGCATGTCCCCTTTTATCACAGTCATATATGGTAGCAGGGAACTAGCCATTTATGCATCAAGATGATGAGAATCTACCAGATATTAGTTCAAGTATGCTTTACTACAATAATAAGCAATTTTCAGGTTCTCAGCCCAGGATGCATCACTTTTTATATTTTCATCAGTACTACTTCATTCCTGAACCTCTAAGCATGCCTCTACATTATTCTTCACTGATAATATTCATTGTCATTTTCTTCCTGCGACGAATCCTTAAACACCACGCAAAGATTTGTACAAGCTATTTTAATCATAGGATAAACATTGCCCATAAACAAATTGCAGTGATGTAGTTAATACTCATCAACGGAGTAAATATAATTTATGAGGGGCCCATTCAGACCAAAAGCTAATAACAGCTATGGAAGTCGAAATAATACCAGTAATTTCATAAAAAAAGAACTAGATTCTCCCAAGTTTCACATGAACACATGCAGAGCATTTGACTGACAGCTAAATAATTGAATAGTTCGTAAAAATAAGCAGATTTAGGATATTGAATCAGCATCCTTTCATTCTAAAAACTGTTGTTAATGTCAAGATGTTGGCTTCCAACTACTAGAAAACACAGCTCAATGCATACGGTAACTGACAACTATCACGTTCTGTGAATTTCAAAAGGCATTAGTATACATGTCCCAAACTACAAGATTATTTGACTAGATATGACACTGGTTTCCAACGCATCTATATAATATAAGATGTGGTATATTATGTAGCACTTGGGCTGATAAAATACAGCCTTACTAGTATATTCACTTTTAGTTTCTAAGTCTCAAAGCAATCTTACCAACTATTAACATCCTGCAATTGCGAGGGTTAATCCTTGATACCTCTGTTCTGTGGATGGATTGAAAAGAAGTTGTCTATTGATACACCAAGAAGGCCAAGCTGACCCTTGTGAAAGGCAAAAGCCAAATCTGCATTTTTAAAGTCAACCAATTCGAAATTGGCACTTTCAACATAAATAAATCATGGCAACCGACATCTCATTTGAATGTAAGATCTTCCTAACAGCATTCAAGTGATCTTGACATGCGTATTTTAGGCAGCAGTGTTCAAGTAAAAAAGCTCTTAGACCATGGTGTCATCATTAACAGATTCTCCCAACTCATAAAAGTTTCCCTCAATTGTTCAGAATATAAGTGTTACAAGCACATGCATTCAACTATGAAATGATACATTCAAGTGATACAAGCAGTTCGACAAATAGAACTAGAGTGGTAAATTGTTGCATATCAACAGAAACCAAGTGGCATGCTAATATCATACTTCAGAAACTTTTTTACTATTATCCTTAATAGAAAAACACACAAAGATGTTCTATCCCTAAAAACTGACTACTCTTTCAACCCATACAATATACGTGCATATCAGACTCAAATTAGCACCCAAACTTGTATTGGAAACAGATGTTAAAGTCAAAAACATGAGATCCCTTCTAGCAATCATATTATTGCACAATAACGTTGTTGGGTTCATATACTGGAACCAAGTGGAACTCAGGGAAATTCAGGGAGTTTTTTATACAGACTTTGATAACATGCATTGACATTAAGGTGTGTCAAGGAACCCAAAGCCAGCACATTTACTCAATACATCAATTGAAATTGCCAAGTATAATGAGAAAAGAGTTGTGGACAAGACAAAGACAAGTTGGTTACATGATGTAGAATATGTGGCTTATTCCAAGCCTTCTTAAAAAGTATATTGCTGTTATATCATCCACTAAGATATTCAGAAGATTATCGAAGGATGGGAATATGCTCTGGCAAATTATAAAGTAAACCTCTCCATACACATGCATAATTCAATGCCTGAGGATATACTGTGTATGCTATCAAACTTCTATAACCAAAGAGAAGAAACAAAATCTCTGAAGTACTGTTTAGTTGCCAATTCAAAATGGTGAAATGATATCACAAACCTGATTCATGACTTCTTTTATCATTTCGCTTGCCATCTCAATCTGCTTCTTATTACCAGTCACACGGACAGTCCGGTCCTTTGATTGGTCTCCTTCTGGAAGATGTTGTGGTATCAACTAGAATAAAAGGTGACGTGAGGAAATTACTGCAATTGTTGTATAAATGTCTGGCGATGTAGTATGTACACAATCTACTACCTGAATGCGTGCCCCTGATCTTGTCTGCAAATTCTTAATTGTTTCTCCACCTTTTCCAATAATCAAACCAACCTTAAAGAAAAGGAATGATTCAAGTCAGCCATGCTCTACCAGGAGATACAGAGGAGAAGGGAGAGAGGGGAGAGAGAATGGAAACAAACTTTTTCATTGGGGACTTGTATCTCAAGTTGTTCTCCCCCAGCAGCAGCCTGCACAGTGTTGAAGCCCCTAGCAACAAGTGAAGGAGAACCTCCAGCATCGGCCTAAAATACAATGCATCAGTAGTAAAAGTTGTAGAGTGAGAATCTTTAAAGTCCAAGCAAATAATTATAATTAATGATGGGCAGCAATAACCTAAAATGGATTTAAAAAAGGAAAAGAAAAGAAAAAGAAAAAAACCTCAGCAATAACATCCTTTATCAATTTCTCAGCCTTTGTTATATTTTCCAAAGTTCCAATTAGTTCCACAGGTCTAGAGACAGACCGAGGATCTGCATCAGCATCCCTCACAATTTGAATTTTGGCACCTGAATTGTCTTGCAGGGACCTAATTGTGTCCCCAGCTTTGCCAATCAGAACACCAACCTGCAAATGGACAACAAACATGTGCAAGACATTTCTCAGAGAAAAGCATCAAAAAGTATTTTGCTATCCCTGGGAAGGAGGAGCAGGCTACTTTTTTCACAGGATGACGTGAGTAGAAATTTCATTACATCCATGTACTACCATCTAAATTGATGTTTACTTTCCAGATATTTATTTGCTCATTTTTTTACTTTTTTTCATATAAATTCATGCATTAACAAAATTATATTTACATGTACATAGACATTCGGAAGTTAATCAGATTAACTTAGATCTCATTAGCATCTATGCCTCCATCTGGAATTGAAGTATTTTAGTTACTATACGTATTCCATTCTCAGAAACTCAATTATCTTATTTTCTCGTGTGTAATTTTGGGGTTCAGTGGGTTGTGGTTCAGCCTGTTTGCAGAGGCATAGAAAATCCCTCAAGGAAAATTAATAGAACTATAATTTTTTCTCCACTATTTTGATGTAGGCAGCAATTCCTATCTGTCTAGAATCTACTTCTAGAACTTCTCTCGTCTATATTTTAGAGGTTTGTATGGAATGGTAATCCTTGTTAAAAGACTTTGCCAATAGTCCATCTAATTTAAATTCGAATTTAATAAAGATATTTGTTTAGTAGCAGGCATATGTCCATTCATGCATGAAACTAATATGTATCCCCTGTAATGTCACATTTTTCTGTTTTGTGGTCGACTAGCTATTTTGGGAAACTATATGAAAATGCAATGAGGAAAAAACATAGATACTGTCATATAGACCAATGAGAGATCTTATACTAATTTCTAGATAACAATCTATTACAATTTTCGGACAAGAAACTGCTTAATAAAAGTTATTTAGCACATTCACCTTATCATTAGGGACCTCCATTTTGAGAGACACCACTTGGGATTCAGACCCAGGTTTCTGCTCAACAATCAGAACATCCCCTTCTCTAAGAACTTCCACAGAAGGTTCCTGAACTTCTCCTCTAGATTCTTCTTCTTCCTCCACACTTCTGTTCTCAGGTTTTTCATTCCCATCAGAAGCCACTTGTTCACTAGTGACTGTCTCCAAATCTTCCTTGGACAGTTCCTGAACTTCCCCTGGCTGTACAGTGTTAGCCTCAGCCTCGGGCAACATAGATTCCTCCTCTGTCTGGGCACAGTTAGTCACAGCCTCAGGCTGCAAAGATTCCTCCTCCTTTGGCTCTTCTACCTTGTCATCCTCTTGGCATCCATTCTGAGTAGCTGTCAACAAAAAGAATTCCCAAAAGAAATTATCAACATGGTGATTGAGGATATTTTCTTCCTTTCATGCATTCTTTGCAAATGGAGCAAAACCAATGTCACTCTCAAACAATCATTTCTTTTGCTGTAATAAGAGTTGCTTCCAAAAGACCAACTCCATTTCAGTGCCACGGAAAAAATAAATCTAATAGAAATACGTAAAGATGGTAATTTTCCCCTTGGCCCTTCAGTTTAACTGCTGCAACTGTTTTTCCATCACAGAATCAATCCCACGAGACACATTTGGGGGATGGGTGGATTTACATGGGGTCAAAGAAATTTTTGAATGTTTGCCTTTTATGGGGTTGTTTGAGCCCCATTTTTTGAAAATTTATTTTTTCATAACTCATTTTCAACCACACATTCTCCAATAAATAACGTAACGAAAACTTTTTCTTAATTTTTAACTACACATCCTCCAGAGACCACTATTCAAGAATGCTTCTTTTCTCTCAAAAATGGGGCTCAAACAAGGCTAAATTTAAAAATAAAAAAAAAAAAAAAAATTCACCTTTCCCTATTTGCATGACTTTTTTCTTTTCACTTGCCTCCCAACTTCTCTCAAGCCCTAATTGCCAATCAAAACCTAGGTTTACCATTTTTACCAAATATAATTGCCTTTTCCTACTCAGTTCATGTGCACCGGCACCGACATCCGACCATGTTTTTTCTCCACCTCAACAAGGGCTACTAGGGACCCTCAACCCACGGTTTGAACCATGCAATTGAATTGGAGATTCAGAGGTTGAATGAAAGTCTAATTATGTATACTGAGGACAATGTATTTGAAAAAATTAATATCCATATAATTATACAATGATTTCAAGGTATGAAAAAGTGTAGGCAGTGTTTGTAGTGATGTGTTGAATTATTTTCATTAATTTTATGTTGCTTGAAAAAAAAAAATTGTAACTTAATTTCTGACACCACAATGAAGAAGAACGTCTTTCTCCACAACTATTTGGGGGTGGGGTTGGGGGAATAGATTGAAATGTCTAATAAGATATTGACATATAACCACCTAATACTTCTCTTTCGCTTCGAAACATAATTTTACCACAATCATATTTTAAAATACATGAACCCGCTAATTCTGGAGTAAAATCGTTTATAATCATTTCCTACAAATAATATATAAACATGAATCAAAACATTTATAACATTTCAAGTAAAATTACCGATTTCATCGCCGTCAAGTTCGTTGTCATTACTAGTCTCCATCTCTAGTCGAGGACGTTTCGCCTCCAACTCATCGTCACCTCCATTTTCCACCTCCAAAGTGCCAAGCTCCGACTTAGCATTCGAGTCCGACTCAGTGGGTGGCTCGGGCGTGATATTGAGCTCCAACTCCTCGTGTTTTCTCTTATTATGATCGGGTGTGGCCACGGGGCTAGCCGACAATGACGTCACAACCTCCTCCGCCATAATTTTCAAGATCCGACGAGTTCGCACTCAAACAAACAAATTTTGGCTATGGTTTTCAGTTTCCAGCTGCTATAATCTTTACCAGTGCGAATCGGGGATTTTCGTTCTTCGTGATTACGGTTCGGATTTTATGTTGATTTTGTTACACAAAAATAACGAAAAATTGCTTACGAATTTGCGTGAGGTATATATATGTATATGGATATTTTTGGCTAGGGCATCGAATGTCTAAATGTATTTTGGGCTGGACGTGGCCCATAAATTTCCTAGGAATGGGATAGATTTTATATGTTGCACAATTGACACAATTAACACTAAACGGGTTAAAAAATGATTTTTGTAGTTTTCATTTTCACACACTCCATCCAAGTCGAGATTATCAGCCGGAGTCGAGATTCATGTCTATGTAGACTGAAATAATACTTGTGCATGGTACTTTACTTTTGTTAAAGCAATTTCGAGAGTTAATTTTAAAGTTAATACTTTTTAAGTTTAATTCAAAAAACGAAATTCAACACTATTTCACATTCTTTTTCCCTGATTTACAGACTATATTTGAAAAGTATCGTATAACATTCTTTTTCTTTGAAATTCCGACCTTCACACGAGAAACAATTTTTTTGATGATTATATCCATATTATGAAAACTAAAAATAAGCATGGACAATTATGATTCAAATATATTTTCGATGCCCATTCCTAATTAGGTTATTAGATGCATACACGTTCCTCAACACTTAAAGGGTGTTTGGTGGAAATTAAAATTAGAGAGTGTTTCAGCCATATTATTTTAGAAGAATGTATTTTGGAATAGTAAATTGATGTAGAATGTGTTGTTGAAAAAGAGTGAGAAGTTATTGATGTGATGGAAAATATTATTTTATTGAAGAATGTGTGGTTGAAAATGAGTAGAAAAATGAAAATGAAAATTTTAATGTGTACCTAACAGGGACTTAGATTTTTAATGAATTGTGATAGAAGTTTTTGAAATGTGTGATTGAAAAGATATGAGACTCATGAAAGATGTTTATATTGATTGTTTGACTTTGATTTAGATTAAAATCAAATTTTAATTCGGCCCAAACAAACCCTTAATCCTTTCAAGAAGCAACTACAAAGGTACCTTCCATGCTTTTTTACAAGATAACTCTTAAATTTAATTTTATGTTTATGCAATCTTCATTATCGTCATTCTCTTCCGATATTTAATTGTACATAATAGTTGTATAATTATTTCAATCGTCTATTAATTGCAATATTAATTTGATGATGATCACAATTTTAATCTTTAGTGCATGTGGGCTGATTTATTTAACCCTTCTCTTTTGTGTATCTATTTTGTTAATTAATTCCTTTATTTATTTATATAAAATTTTAATTTAAATCGAAGTTAATGCTTACCTCAAATTGAATTTTAACTTTTTAGCATTGCAATATAAAGTTACTAGAATATATAATTAGTTTATAATGACTTAGTCCCTATCTGACAATTATTCTTTCAATACTCTTTAATTTTTATACTCATTTTCAACAACAAATTTACACGATAAAATATTTTGCATATAAACTTAAAAGTCTTCTCCACTTTTTAAACACACATTTTTCAAAAAAATCACTATTCAAAACTCAATTTTCTCAAAATAATAGCCATACGTAGGAAATTTCATGTCGATTTCAAATCATTTTCATGTCAAACGTGCATTGAGAAGTAAAGTCGAGAGGAATTTCATGTCGATTTCAAATCATTTTCTCCAATGGTCCCATGTGCGACAAGGTACGAATTGGAGAAGCAATTCCAATCAGTGTACACAATGACGAAATTTCGAAAGTTCCAATAACAATTTACAGGTAATGTTTATTGTGAAGTTGTATCTGCATACGAGTCATGCTTCCACACTATTTATGAGGTATGTGAGGACATCATTTTAAATGATTGTATGATTAAAAAAAATATTTATAGTGTCCTTCATTAGGGATGAATGTGATATTGACTACAGCTGTCACTTATTTGAGTTTAGAAGAAATATTTGTAAGCATACAATCACAGTTTTGATACGTAATGATGTGAAATTACTACCCGATAAGTATAAGTTGAAGAGATGGAAGAGAGATGTGATCAGACCATAAACGAGAGTTCCGATCAATGACAATGGTTGGATTAGTACTCCCGATTAAATCGATATGAGAAATTATGTCTTCCATTTAACAAATTAGCTGACTTGGTAGCCCATAACAAGGAACAGTGCAAGGACATTATTGAGTGGATCGAATTCCGAACAGTTATGGCGACGTCGAAGTCTAATCAAGTAGCCTCCCAATGCTTTGAAACGGGAAAGATTGCAATTGGAGACATCTTTGACCCGAAATCCTCGTGAACTAAAGGAGCACCTAAAAAACTTCGCCAAAAAGGTCATTTT
The DNA here is from genome assembly GCA_903798255.1 of Fraxinus quadrangulata. Lineage (NCBI taxonomy): Eukaryota > Viridiplantae > Streptophyta > Magnoliopsida > Lamiales > Oleaceae > Fraxinus > Fraxinus quadrangulata. Next base: position 3,983 of record CAIGRB010091892.1, on the reverse strand, counting down.
GAAACTACTTCGAGAAAACCTAGCATAAGGTATGAAATTTTTTAAAGATGTGTTTAACTACAACCATCGTTTTTTTAAAACTCGTCTATTACATTAGAATCTTCGCACAGGTGCACACGAGCTCAAATAATCCGAATATGTGCAAAAAGCCAAAAAGTAATGTTTCATCCCCATTCAATGTTGAGGTACTCGAATGCATACTACATACGATATTTTTACGTCGTAAAATTTTTAATCAATCTTATTCATTTCACTCGTAGGACGTTCAAACGACGAAGAAATTTTCTTCCCAAGATTTCGAAACACAGGAGAGCGTGTACGGATCTGTTTTTACGTTGCGCGAGTTGGTGATGGTTGAGGCAGCTGAGCTTCTGATTTTGGGGACCAGACTTGATTTCATGAGGCAGCTGAATATATCACGTTGTTCACTTTAGCTGGATTGAAAAATTTTTAAGCTTCTGAACTTGTATAAGTATTTTGCATATGTCAAGCTCTCATATATTAAGCAGTGAATTCAGTGTTATGAATATGGTCAGAAATTTTGGGGAAGTATATTGCTTATATTATTTCAGTTTGCTGAATTTATGGATGTTGGTTAAGTAATTTCAGTGTGTCATTCAGCTCAAGTTTACATGGGAATTTAATGTTTGGGAATCTGATTTGCCAAATTTATGAACGTTTTGAGATGTGCTTGAATTTAGTGCAGATACAAGTGTTGCAGATACAGTAGATTGTGCAACCAATGTAAAACCGATAAACATACTAGATTTGCTGTGTAAGAAATTACCAAGTGCAGAGTTCAATTGAACAAGGCCTATGTAAAAAAAAAATTCATGAAACACAGAATAATGTCCAAATGGAATTTAACTACCCCAATTGATGGAAGAAACATGTGCAATTGCAAATCATTACTGTGTTGAATTTTTAAGTGAAAGCAAAACTAAATTTCCTTCAAATCATTACTGTGTTTTCTTCCTCATGCAAACAAAATCCAGCAATTTAATCCTCCTTTTAAATGCTTCCTCATGAAAATTCCACAAACAAACACATAAAATAATCACAAGACTCCAATCACTAAACCCTAAACCAATTTTACACACGAATAATAGGGGTATCAGAAGCGTAAATATGCATTAGAAAAATTTTAACGGGACCATCACTATGCATGGAAGAAAGCACAAGTCAATTACACTGTAAATTCTTCTGAAAAGCTTTCAGATTCGAAGGAGTTCACCCGCGATTTGAAGGAAATTGACCACCACTGGTTTGTGTCGCCGTCGTCGCCCGGATCTAGATCGAGACAGATTTCGTGGGTTGGAGAGAGAGAGAGAGAGAGAGAGCACGAAAAGAGTAATTACTTTTAAAAACAATTCAAGCCCGATTTGATTTGCGTCACGTTATTTTTTTTTTCATTCGCATTATACTCATTTTCAATTATATATTTTTTAATAAAATAATATTTTTTCATTAAATTAATAACTTTTCCTTTTTTTTTAACCACATATTCCTCATCACATCACTTCAATTCAAAAAATTGCATTCTCTCATTTTAGGATGTACCAAACACACCATTATTTTTTAAGTGACGATTATTTTTATTCTAAATATCGCCACGTCAGATTTCTGTCGAGTTTCTTGTAATAGTTGATGTACATGTAGAATTTTCCTATTAAGGACTTGTTTGAGTCCCATTTTTGTCAAAAAATATATTTTTGAATAGTGTATTGAATAGAAATGCGTGGTTAAAAAATATGAAAAAAATTTCGGTTTGTGTGTCATATTATTTTATTGAAGATATATATGGTTGGAATGAAATCAAAACACTATTCAAAAATGTATTTTTTTTTTTTTTCAAAAAAAGAGGCTCAAACAAGGGCTAAGAAATATGTAGTTTTTGTGCATGATAGAACCACTCATTTGTAATGAGTTTATACACAAACGTCCTGTCATTATTCCTTACCACAGAGGTGGGAAGAGGCTATGTGTTGGATATCAAGTTAGCGCATTATAGAATTGTGCAATGAACATTTTGGGCTTCCTCTCGTTCTTTATGCTCAAACTGGAATTTAAGGAAACGTTGGCTTCACATTCATTGGTTTTGACAGATCAGTTGAGCATTATAAGGACTCTTCATTTGTTCCCTTCTCTATATGATGTTTGAATATTATTAGGTCTTACTAAATGCTGTTCAAATGTGTTAAAAGTGCTTACACTGTGTGAATCAAGAAACAAGAAGGGCCTTAATGGTAAGCATGCCTTGTTTTTTGTTTTCAACCTTCTAATAAGTTGTCCATGTCAGAGCTACCATGCAATAGAGAACCACGAGGTTTACATTTAGCCACACTATATTTTTTTTTGGTTGATTGGTGTCTATCTTGTAGAGGAATCAGAGAACCGATGAAATTACTGTTCAAAATCAATAAAAGTATTTGAAATAAATAATGGAATTGAGAACCAAAACTTTGGTCTATGCGACCGCATAGGCTTTGGAGGCATGAGGTTGCATGTAGGCATGCATGGTGTATTCGCCCTGCCATTTAACAACATAGGTGGCTGCATAGAGTTAAAAAATAATTGTTGACTAGTTTTTTAACTTGAAATCTGGTGTCCTTTTGGATGAAAAGATCATATTTTAGCACTATTTCGTATTGTATTAGTTAAGATCTATAAATAGGTGATTAATGATCAATACAATATGTATACGAACCACTTGGGATCAAATCCCATTGCACAAGAAAAAATCAACAATTTTTTCTTTCATATTCAAAAATCTGTTTCTGTGTTCTTAAGTTTTGAAGGAATTTCACTATTGTTTAAGTGTTCTTAAGTTTCTTTTCATTTCCTCTTATTTGGAATTATTATTCCCATCAAGAACAACCAAGAAAATGAAGAGATGTCGTATGGCTCAGATATGATGGAGAGCGTGTTGATCATGTTTTACATGTATGTGTATTTTAGCCTCATGGCATCATATTTGAGAGCAAGCGTTTTTTGTATTCATAATGACTTGTGTATTCATGTTATTCAAGTGATGCATGCTTGTATGTAAACAACATGGCTGGCTAAGCTTAGAAATAACTTCCTTTTGAGTAACTTTTTATTTCTAAGCATGCTTGGATAATGTTTGTTTCAGTTATTTATTTTGACACTCGAGATGGGGAATACTTACAAAATAAGCAACTTATTTCCAAGTTCAAATTTTCAAAAAATATCATTTATTATAAAGATGACTTATTTACTTATAAGTAGATTTTCTAAGCTTGGTCAAATGCTCCAAGTCTCAACTCTCAAGATCCATCAGGAAGTCAAAGCAGACATTATTTTGAGCTATTTTCGGTTTTTTTCTAATGCAGGATAAAACTTTTCGACATCGTTACATATCTGCCATTGGTTTCCATTCAAACGTGAACCTACTATTTCATGTTTTCCCTTTTTGGTTTTTGCTATCTTCACACATAACATGTCCAACCTTGACAAATTGTTACCTTTGAAATGGAATACGAAAAATGAAATCATATTTATGGGAATACTTTTATAGGAACTACTGGAGAGATTATGTACTGCTCTTTTTATATTAAGGCATTTATATCAAGATATACTAGAGTCAAGAATACAACTCAAAAGATGAGAGTAGTTTGGAAAGTTGGTCTGATCGGAGGGAGGTGGATGATGAAGAACTCCCTTTAACCTGGACGAGGTTAGAAACTGTTTACTAGCCTCGAGGACTGTAAACAATATAGATAGGCAGGAAGAAACTCCTTTCGCTATTTTCTTGGCTAATGTACACTAGGAGAGATTATTTAGGGTATATGTTATGAAAATTGGAATGCTGCAATACTATGTTGTTGTGAAAAGATAAGAGATTAAGCTACAATATAAATAATTAATCACAAGAACACAACAACAATGTAATTTGCAGAGAATTTGAATTTTATTATAATATGGAGAAATAATATATAGATTATGTGTTTACAATGTTTCTA
>CAIGRB010091887.1:21775-39345 GCA_903798255.1 Fraxinus quadrangulata | reverse complement strand
TTATTCTCTTATATTAACTTGCAATCTTTCAACTGAGTTCTTAGCGATTGGTAATTATTATACAATTGTATTTTGTTATCTCGTCGGAACCTGAACGGAAATGTCACGTGTCGTTGAGCTCCTCCCACTTCCAAACTTGGAGCGATCTTGACCGTTGATCGATATTTACGTGTTGAATCTAGCTTGCGCATGCACGAGTGGGTCCGACATGGCAGCATTTTTTGAGGTCAACAGATTTGCGTCATCTGTGAGAAACCACACTATAACTAAGAGTAAGCCCGTGGAAAAAGCTTGTTGAAAAGATAGTTCGGGGCATCCCCATTTGAAAAAAAAGATTTGTTCTTGAAAAAGAACAAGAAGAAGCCCCCAGGGTTGGAAAATATTTGAGTTCTAAGTTGTAAAAGAGATGAGTTCAGATGGAGACGCCTCTCCTAGGAGTATGAGGGAGAGTGACAATGAAGTCGAGCCACGATCGCCCATGTAGGTCAGCGCCGACCTCACCACCATCACAGATGAGGCGGGATGAGGATGGCAGCTCAGCTTACAAGAGAAATGGCGACTAGGGCAGCCAACTTGAGAAACATCACCAACCAGAATTTAGCGATGCAAGAACTGCTGATGCAAATGCAAGGCCATGGAGGGTGTCCAACCCCTCCCTTTGCTCCCCAAGAACAATACCAACAAGAAGAAGGGGTACAAAGCCAAAGAGTTCATCCTCCCAAGCATGCTAGAGGGATGAGGAGGCAAGTAACCAAGCAGGACCTTTTGTGCAACCTTCGAGGTATAATGTTTATGCAAATTATGATTCGGATGGTCCCCAGAGATCGTGTGATTTGGATGACGGCGACGAGAGCCTACCATTTTCACTAGAATTGAGGAATGCCCAGGTACCTGGCCATTATGTGATGCCCCAGATATCGAAATATGATGGGAGAGGCGACCCGACTAAACATTTGAATAGCTATAAGACACACATGAGCCTGAGAGGCGCTACCCCAGTTGTGAAATGCAGAGCTTTCCACTTAACCCTTAGTGGAGCAGCTGAAATTTGGTACAGCAGGCTACTACCTGGAAATATTCGGAGCTGGCCAGAATTCAAGAATACCATCCTAAAGAGATTTACCCTTAGCAAGGAAGGAGAGGCCCCCATTCAGTGCCTCCAAGACATGAGATAGCAATATGGTGAAATTCTAAAAAGTTTCTTGTCTTGTTTTACCGATGAAATGACATATTATGTTCAGGTTACTGATCGAGAGGCCTTATCAGCACTACGAGGAGGCCTAAACATGAACACCTTATTTTGGAGAGATGTCCAGAATCAGGACCCAACTACCTATGATGCGTTGCTAGAGATGATGAGGCGAGAAATTATCAACGAAGAGTTGATTGATCACAGAAACAGGGCTAGTCAAGGAATCCAGCCTCAGCAGAGGCAACGTGGGAGAGGACCTACCTCCCATTTGATGGATCATCAATAGAACCAGACTGGTAGCAAAATCTCTCCCAACTCGGGGCATGTACTTGCCACGACCACCTTGAACCCGTGCCTACATTGGCCTACAAAAATGTCGCGCTCGAAATCAATACTCGGATTGAATCTGCACAGTAGGCCCCCTCGAATGGGAAGAGGCCAGGGATGAGGTTCGAAACCTAGAGGTAGGTCAAACCCCCTCGAATATTGTACATATCATCATTTCTATAGCCATGACACGGTAAACTGCACCCACCACCCAGTCGGGCAAGTCCCCGAAATGATCAACGAAATGACTCACGACAGAGAAATAGGCCCCGCCTAGGCACGACCAAGAGCCTAAGTGCGACAAGGCCACTCTCCGCCATCGGGACGTCTCTTCCCAACGACGGAGGAAACGTGAAGAGGAAAGATCAAGTGATGGACAATGAAGGCCATCAAACTCGAACGGATAGTACCCCCATCCATGAAATAAACACAATCTTTGGAGGCTCTTACGTTGGTGGAGAAATAAGGAATTCCCAGAGGAATTATGCTGAGAGGTTAAAGGCTCCCCACTGACTATCTATATAGTGAACGCCAGTTTCTGAAGCAGTCAAACACCCTCCCATCGTGTTCTCACATAAAGATTCAGAGAGTGTCCAATACTTCCATTATGATGCCCTTGTTGTGAGGGTTGCTGTAGGTCGAGACGGGCTAAAATGGATGCTGGTAGACAATGAAAGCTCCGTCAACATTTTACTCGGAGCCGCGTTTGACAAAATGATTTTGGACCACGAGTTGACTACCATCACCACTCCCTATACGGTTTCACTGGAGATAGCATAATCCCAAGGGGCAAAAACATGCTTGCCGTGGAAATGGGTAAACCACCCTTGTCAACGTTGAACTTCATGGAATTTCTAATAGTCGATAGCAGGTCTGCCTACCACGGGGTATTGGAGACGCCTGCATTAAAAGATCTTGGAGTCGTCACTTCTATTCACCACTTCTGCATGAAATTTCTAACTGAACAGGGGATGCCAATGGTAAAAGGCGACCAAAGAGGTGCCCGAGAATACTATTTAAACTCCGTCGGAAGGTCAAGTCCAAGGACATTAACATGGTAACTGGCAGCTTCGGCATAGATGTTTCCGAGGAAATGCCTCCAGTCGATGAGATTGATTCCGCATTATCAAAATTGAATCGCAAACAACCCCAATGGAGGAATTAGAAAGCTTCCCGGTAGACCCATCGGACCCCACTCGGCTTTTACCGGTGGGCAAAGGTTTGGCTCCGGAATTTAAGAAAATACTCAAGAAATATTTGTGTGAGAATCAGGATGTCTTTGCTTGGAGGCATGATGATATGATAGACATTAACCCCGGGGTCAGATGCCTCCATTTGAAAATTGATCCTAAGGTAGCCCCGCACAGGCAGAAAAGAAGAGCTTTAAATCCGGAACGATACGAGGCCTTGAAGGAAGAGATACATAAATTAATCAAAAATAGCTTCATTAGGGAGGCTCTCTACCCGAAGTGGGTCTCCAATCTGGTCTCAGTGAAGAAGTACAACGGGAAGTGGATGGTATGTATAGACTTTTCTGATCTCAATAAGGCCGTCTCAAAGACAGCTTCTCACTCCCGAGGATAGATGAACCAGTAGACTCTACTGCTGGACACGAGTCTCTAAGTTTCATGGATGCCTACTCCAGCTACAACCAGATTCGCATGTACCTAAGTGATGAGGAGCACACTTCTTTCATCACGGATAGAGGACTCTACTGCTACAGGATGATGCCCTTTGGGTTAAAGAATGCCGGAGCCACCTACCAAAGCCTTGTGAACAAAATGTTTGCCAACTTACTCGGTAACACGATGGAGGTTGGTTAAAGAATGCCAGAGCCACCTACCAAAGGCTTGTGAATAAAATGTTTGCCGACTTACTCGGCAACATGAGGGAGGTCTACGTAGATGACATGCTTGTCAAAAGCTTGAAGGCTAGTGGCCATATAACCCACCTTGACGAAACCTTTCAAATCTTAAGAATGTACTACATGAGGCTGAACCTCCTCAAGTGTGCGTTTGAGGTTGCATCAGGCAAGTTCTTGGGATATATGGTCAACCAGAGGGGTATTGAGGCAAATCCTAAAAAAATACTGGCACTAATTGAGATGAGGTCCCCCCAGAAGCCTAAGGAAGTGTAAAGCTTAACTGGTCGGGGTGGCCGTTTTGAGTTGCTTTGTCTCGAAGGCAACCAACAAATGCCTCCCCTTCTTTAAGATTTTAAAAAGGGGAAAGAAATTCCAATGGACAAAGGAGTGTGAGGAGGCCTTTCAGTGGCTGAAAAAGCACTTAGGGCAGGCCTCCTTTCTCTCGAAGCCCAAGCTAGGAGAAGCACTACAAATTTACTTGGCCGTCTCTAATGAGGCTATAAGTGCAGTACTCGTCAGGGAAGAAAGCTCAATCCAGCTACCGATTTATTACATTAGCAAGGCATTGTTAGTACCTGAAACTCGATACCCGGATATGGAGAAGTTGACCTTGGCGCTGATCACCGCGTTAAGAAAGTCGAGGCCCTATTTCCAAGCCCACGCGATATATGTGTTAACCAATTTCCCGCTCAGGTAAGTGTTACAAAAACCTAATGCCTCGAGGAGGTTGTTGAAATAGGTTGTGGAGTTGAGCGAGTTTGAATCATCTTCAAGGCAAGAACCGCCATTAACGGCTAGGCCTAGCAGATTTTGTAGCAGAATTTGCCATGGCCTTGAAGTGGACGAAACGATGGAATCCGTTGAGCCTCCCACATGGAACTTATTCGTAGATGGCTCGACCGGAGAAGCAGGTTCAGGCATAAGTGTGGTACTTGTGAGCCCCGAGAGTCATAAGTTGAACTCCGTCGTACGATTAGGGTTTAAGGCCACCAACAACATGACTGAGTATAAGGCACTTATTGTCGGCCTATGACTGGCCAAAGAGATACAAGTGAAGAGGTTACTCATCAACTGTGATTCCCAACTCATTTTTGGACAGGTTAATGGCAACTTCGTAGCCAGGGATAAAGCCATGTCCGCCTACCTCAAATTGGTAATGAGCCTGCTCACCTCTTTTAAAAATTTTGAATTAGCTCAGATCCCACGCATTGAAAATGCCCACACCGATGCTTTGTTTAAGCTGGCTAGTAGCAAGGATTCTTAGTTGCTTATGGTTATGCTGATCGAGCACCTCTTGTGGCCATTCACCTCGGCTGAGGTAGTGATGTAGATGGAAGGAACCCCAGCTTGGACGCAATCCCTCATATCTTATCTCAAAGATCAAACTCATTTTGTGTTAATGGATGATATTCTTTACAAGCGTGGATTCTCTTCCCCCCTTCTTCGGTGTGTAGGAGAAGAGAAAGCCAACTATGTACTCTATGAAATCTACAAAGGTGTTTGTAGTAATCACTTGGGAGGGCTGGCTTTGGCCTGGAAAGTTTTGAGGTAAGGATATTATTGGCCCACTTTGAAAAAGGATGCTTCCCAATTGTTCGAAAATGTGACAAGTACCAACGTTTCTCCCATGTCCAAAGGTAACCCTCCCAGGAATTGACTCCAGTGGAAAGTTTTGAGGTAAGGATATTATTGGCCCACTTTGAAAAAGGATGCTTCCCAATTGTTCGAAAATGTGACAAGTACCAACGTTTCTCCCATGTCCAAAGGTAATCCTCCCAGGAATTGACTCCAGTGTCTAGCCCTTGGCCTTTCAGCAAATGAGGTGTGTACCTTATTGGCCTCCTACTTAATGGCAGAGGAAATGCTAATTTTGCCATTGTTGTAATTGATTACTTCACAAAGTGGGTAGAAACTGAACCTCCGACAAAGATAACGGTGGCTAACACCTCCAAGTTTCCATGGAAAAACGTTATATGCCGGTTTGAGATTTCCCACTCGATTGTGTCAAATAATGGGAAGCAATTTGACAACAAAAAGGTAAGAGACCTTTGTGAAGAGCTGGGAATTAGGAAGCACTTTTCTACCCCTCATTACGCTCAGACTAATGGGCAAGTCGAGGCTGTGAATAAAACTATAAAGCACACTTTGAAGAGGAAACTTGACATGGCCAAGGGAGCCTGGGTGGATGAGTTGCCACAGGTGCTGTGGGCAATCCGAAGTACAAGTAAAACCCCAACTGGTAAGACTTCTTTCCCAATGACCTACGGTACCGAGGCAATAAGCCCGGTAGAGGTGTGATTACCTCCCCCCAAAGATTACACTTCAGTGAGATATCAAATGACGAGCTTAGAATGTGGAGCTCGATTTCCTTGAAGAAAAGAGAGACTACTCTCAATTGAGATTAACAACATATCAAAGGAAGATGATCTGCTATTATAACACTAAAATGAAGAAGAGGTCCTTTCGGATAAATGACTTGGTGCTTCGGAGATTGTTTTTATCCTCCAAAGAGCCATGGGCAGGAACCTTGGGGCCAAATTGGGAAGGACCATACCGCATCAAAGAGGAGATCCGACCTGGTACCTACTGGATCACAGACATATATGGAAAGATTCAACCTCATCCATGGAATGTTGAACATCTAAGAATGTATTATCAATGAATGTAACCCGTAGCTGGAAGTTTCCCCCAGCCTTTGCAAATAAATAAGATCTTTGTTTCAAGAAAGTTGTCAAGCGTGGGCACCTCGGAGGAGAGGATCAGGTTCCCAAATGGACCACCTCGTCTGCACTCCTAGGCGTATATCACATGCCTCCCTTTGACGAAGCTGAACGTCAAAGGATAATCCTTTACATGAACGAACCATCCACCATATAGGGAAGGGTGGGAGCTTCGGAAGAGAGGATCAGGTTCCCAAAGGGATCACCTTGTCTGCACTCCTAGGCGAACATCACATGCCTCTCTTTGATGAAGCTAAATGTCAAGGGAGAAGTCTTTACATAGATGAACCCTCGACCATGTAAGGAAGCGTTCCACCTTAGAACGAAAGCTCGAAGCGTATAGACATAGACGAGGTAGATTAAGTTCATTCAATCAGATTAAGCAGTTTAGTTCATTCGTTTAAAGTTAAGGCTTAAAGTTCAATTTGAGTTCAATCCAGTGTTAATTCAGTTAATTAAGCTCAGTTCGGACGAGGTTCAATCTGTAGTTCATCATAGTTAGTGCATTATGGAGGTCCTTTTTCTTGGAAGAAAAATAACGAAATTACAGGCAATACAAGACTTGTAAGAGAAATTTTCCATTAGTTAAGCAAAGACCTAATTACATTTTGAGGCCAGAGGCATTACAATGAGGAAACAACCTAATCTATTGCTGGGGTAGCTGAAGAACCAATGCCTTATTGATAGGCGCTTCGGTCGCCATTTGTTCAGAAGCCTCCTCAAGAGGGACTTCATCTTCTGCAGCTTCCTCAGCTGGGGTCTGAGGCACGTCCACTAAAAACTCAGCTCTTAGCTCAGAGGCATCCAGCTCAGGATAGAGTTCCTCGACCCTACCCACCCTTCGTTATAGGCAAACCTCCTCCAATAAATATCGAAGCGTTGATACTCCTCTGTCAGGTGAAAATTGGCAATGTAGTTCTTCACTACCTCTTTCCCAGCCTGCTGAGCCTCCATTTCTACCCTTATTGCCTTGTCAGCAAAGTGCCTCACTTGAGTCTCCATGAATTGGTTCGCATCCTTGTAATCAGCGAGCGAAAGGTTTGCTTTTTCCAGAGCCTCGACAGTGAGTTTTTGGTGAGCGTCGGAAGTCTCCACCTTCTTGGTCAAAGAAGCCACCTCGCACTGAGACTCATGCACTTCTTTCTTCAACGCTTCAATTTCAGCCAGTGCAGAGAGTAGCTTAGCGTCATCCTCAGCTTTTTGGGCCTTCATTACCTTAGCTTCGATTTTGACCCTCCACACCTTGGCCGCAACAGCAACCAGATTGTCTACTGAGGTCCTGTTCCTTCTTTGAATGTCAGATAACACTTTCTGACACTCAAGGGCTACCCCCAAATGCCCTCGTACTTTGGCTAACCAAAGTGGCAGAAGCTCCACTTGCATAAACAAGTTTCCTCTTCTTTTGGAGCTCCTCAGTTTTCCCATTGCCCTTATCAACAGTCGTCTGGGCTTTCTTGGGAGCCTCCTCTCCCTCCTCCTTTACCATCTTGGTCCTTGGTGAGGCGTTCTAGCCTCGACCTTGTCTGCTTGGCCCCGGAGGAGGAAGGCTTCAGAGCCTTTGTGCCAGTGATGGCTGTGGCCTTAAAGAGAGTGGCCATATCAGGTACTGGATACTTTTTCTTGACAAATTTGTCTGCAAATGAAAAGGAAAAATGTTAGAAATTGCAAAAATGAAGATCAACTTTTAAAGGTAAGGAGCCTCTACCTTTGGAGGCCATCAATTTGAAGTCCAGGAAATAGCGGCTTCGATCAATGAGATGGGCAAAGGTTCTGTACTTAGGAGATAGTTTGTAAATGTCTTCAATGACGTCCCACTCCGGCTCGTGAAGCTCGTAACGCGAACTAAAATCTGCAAACAAAGTAAACAAGAATTAGTACCAAGAGATTAAGCATAAATCATAAGCTCAAGGGCGAGGTACTCATGGGCTTCGTAGTACTCGGTCGGTAACGCGCAGGCTGAGACAGTATCCCTCTTAACCAACTGCCACCTACTCCCAACCCAGAACCAGGACTCCTTCCATCCCTTGATAGAAGAAGGGAACCCTACTACGAAAGGAGCATGAGCAACCCAAGAGTGATGTAGTACCACCCCTTGGAGTCGTCCTTTCCCACGACCCGAGCTTGGAAAATTGTTTGAAAGACGTGTAGAGGCATGTCCTCGCCTAAGAAGACCACCTTTCAAAGGAAGTAGGCCCCAACTAACTGGCTCCACCCATTTGGCAAAATCTGGGTGGGGGAGAACATGAAGTTCCTCAGTACCACCCTAAAGAAGGGATGTAGAGGTAGACGCATTCCTGCTTTAAGTAGGAATTCATTGACGGCTACATAGCCAAGCCTTAGAAAGCAAGCTCGTTCATGGGCCTAGAGAACTAACAACTCTATACAATGAGGTATATAGTATGTTTCCCTAAGCTCTGCTAGTTTAGAAAAAGTCATGGAAGATGGAATTTTGGCAGCCCCATAATCAGCCTCATAATCTATAGGCTCCTCAGTCATACTATACCAATCTCCCAACTTTCTAGACACAGACTCTTCCCCAAACCTAGCTATGGTGATGGCCATAGACACATCGGTAGACATGACAATCAAAGGACAAGATGAAAAATGACAGAAAATAAAAGATTGGAAAATCCTTTCACAATGGAATATCTAAACAAAAAAGAGATTTAGAGATTAGCCGAAGAACAAAAGGATGCCGAAAACTTCTGAAAGATGGAGAACTCGAGAGAATTTGAAGAATATTTTATAGAGGTAAAGTTTTAAAATGACAAAGTTTTAGCTTTCATATAAGGAGAAATTGGATCCCAGCCATTGGATCAATGCCCAATTAATCTGAGGCATCCAATCCTATGGTAAATCAAAACTGTAGAATGAAAACGGTTTATGCCACCAACGCCTCAATTCGCACCGTGAACATCACACACCAGTCTTAACACGTGAACGCTTTCCATAAACAATGCACGCTCATCATTAGCCATCATTACGCATTTAATGTAACGATCGTATGCGTATTGGAAGTTGTATCTCTACGGCTAACTTGCCTTAGAAACATGCAAAATCATCAAATCATGTGCATCAATATCGAAGTCAATCGGTAAGTAAATAAGTCTCGACAGTTCATCAATTCTCTACCTTAGCTCCAAAATAAATTTAGCTATCTTCAAAGTAAAATGGGCCTCGACAGTTCAGCAAATCTATGCCTTAGTGCCAAAACAAATTCAGCTATCTTCAAAGTAAAATAGGCCTTGACAGTTAAACAAATCTCCGCTTCAGCTCTAAAATAAATTCAGCTATCTTCAAAGTGAATGAGCCTCGACAGATCAGCAATTCTCTGCCTCGGCTCCAAAACAAATTCAGCTATCTTCAAAGTTTCATAGTGAATGAGCCTTGGTAGTTCAACAATTCTCTGCCTCAACTCCAAAACAAATTCAGCTATCTTCAAAAAAAATGAGTCTCAGCAGTTCAGCAAACCTTTGCCTCAGCTCCAAAACAAATTCAACTATCTTCAAAGTAAATGAGCCTCGACAGTTTAGCAATTCTCTGCCTCGGCTCCAAAACAAATTCAGCTATCTTCAAAGTAAATGAGCATTTGCAGTTCAACAAATCTCTGTCTTATCTCCAAAACAAATTCAGCTATCTTCAAAATAAATGAACCTCAGAAGTTCAGCAATTCTCTGCCTCAACTCCAAAACAAATTCAGCAACCTTCAAGGTATTTGAGTCAACTTCAAATCAATTATCAATTCCATGCACAATATAAATATTTATGCCTGGACTTGGGGGACTGGTATGATGAATCAGAAATTTCAAAATTTTTGTGATATCCAAGAATAGAAGCGCGTTTAGGTAATTGTTAATAGTTCACGTATAATATAAATGATTATACATGGACTTGAGAGACTATTGTTATGACTTGTTACTAAATATTGCGATGTGGCCATATTAATTAAGTTGTGGGTTGAACCGTCGAACCTCCATCTACGAAAAATGAGGCCCATGTTATTCTGAGGCTCTTCAGTTAGTGACGGCCTACGTGAAGTTGAATTAATTATAGAATGATTAATGTGACCTTTGTAAAAGTGTATATGTGTCTTGTCTTATCAGTAGGGCGTAGGAGCATTAAATGCTCTGAATGGCTAGGGAAGTCAATTTGATGGCTATGACTTGATGCTTTGGCCAAGGAGATGAGGCCACATGTAATTTGATCCAATGGTCATTATTTCATGTGTAACACTATAAATACCACCACCATGTAACAATTGAAGACTAATGCAACTTTCAATACTTGGAGCAACTTATCTGGTTCTCTTAGATTGATTTATAATCTTTAATCTGAGTTCTTAGCGATTGGTAATTATTGTACAATTGTATTCCGTTATCTCGTCAGAACCCGAATGGAAACGTCTCGTGTCGTTGAGCTCCTCCCACGTCCAAACTTGGAGCGATCTTGACCGTTGATCGGCATTTACGTGTTGGATCTAGCTTGCGCATGCACGAGTGAGTCCACATTTATTGACAACATTTTTTGAGATTAACAAATATCTACACCATTGAATTAATTTAAATTAAGGGTTCATATTTTTTGTCAAATCTATTTGTCAAAAATCTTGGTAGGTAGAACGTTTCCCAAAGTTAAAATTAGAAATTAGTAAGAGAATGAGATTTAACTTTAAAAAAATAAAAATTGTGAGATTTCATTTACCCTTCAAAAACTAGGTAACTTTAATGTAAATGTTTGAAAAATATTAAATTATTATTTAGATATATACTTTTTATCTGCATATCTTTCGTCCCTTAAAGATATGTTTATTTTCTATTTTCATATGTCCCAAATTATATGGCATTTTCCTTGTCGAGAGTATAAATTATTTTTTTGTTTATTAATATATACCTATTTAACGTGTCTTGTTATTTAATGTAGGGATATGCTCACTATGTCCCATAAACGTATATTTGTTTTCATTTTTCGGCTCTCCCAAATTATAAGCTTCTTTCCTTATTTATAGAATAATTGATTTTTTAGTTTTTTAATATATACTCCTATTTGATTTGCACTTTTAATAACAAATATAAATTATTCTATTTAAATTATTCTAATGTATGGGTGCATTAGAAAAATATATGAAAATTTTATATTTCCAACTATACTAATTATATTTTCTTAATACATGTGAAAATGTAAACAAGCTTATTTTTATAGGATGGAGGGAGTATTAGAAAGAAAAATGTAAGTAATTTATTGTTCCAACTATATTAATTACATTTTTTTAATTTGTGTGAAATTGAAAGTAAAATATATCTTTAAGAGATACATGGAACATTTTCTAGTATTCACAACTTACTACGCACACAACTTATATGACGCACATCTTATTTGCATTTAACTACCAAATAAGCACTTAATCTACAATATATTAAAAGTTTAAATTGTGAGAAACTTTTGAATACCACTTTTACCCTTACATATTTACCTATATGCCCAATATACCCTCATGATTTACCAAAGGAAAATAAAAATAAAAATTGAAAGGTTACATTAATATGTTATATTTATTATTTATCTTTATTTAAAAATTATTTTAATTGGCATTTTCATATGAATATACCTACGTTTAGCTAAATACGGAATACCAAATGATTCAATTTATTACCTCTAAATAAGATTATAATTATTATTGCTTTAAAAAATTAAGTCAACTAATTTCCACTAAATACAATTATTACTAATTATTAGTATATAATTATATATAATTCACTACAGAATACCAAACGCTTCAATTCATTTCCTCTAAAATAAGATAATTAATAATTATTATTGCTTTAAAAATTAATTCGATTAATTTCTACTAAACACAATTATTACTAATTATTAGTACACAATTAATAAAAACATTATTACATACAATTGCAAGAAATTATAATAATACTACATATATAATTCACTACGGAATCAAAGGTTAACTACGCAATACCAAATGATTCAATTCATTTCCTCTAAATAAGATAATTAATAATTAATATTGTTTTAAAAAATTAAGTCAATTAATTTCCCCAAACGTAATTATTACTAATTATTAGTACACAATTAAAAGAAATTATAATAATACTATATATATATTTCACTGCAGAATACCAAAGGTTAACTACGGAATAACAAATGATTCAATTTTCCTCTAAATAAGACAATTAATAATTACTATTGCTTTAAAAAATGAAGTCAGTTAATTATTCCTAAAAATAATTATTACTAATTATTAGTACACAATTAATAAAAACATTATTACATACCATGAGAAGAAATTATAATAATACTACATGTATAGTTAACTTGAACTGGCATATTTTATTACATCCATTAATATTAATAAATAAAATTTAGTCAAAAAAATATTACTTATACAGTTAAATTTTTTCAAACCTAATATTATGTATTAAAAATAATATTGAACAATTGATTTGTACAATACTTGATCAAAACTGGTAATGGAACATAACCTTATGTAGATGAAGATTTCATCAACTTACCAAAAGAGATAGTTATAGCATGTGACGATGCTGAAATTTCGGAGTTACACTTAATCAATGTTGTGTTACTAGGTTTAATGGAAAATGCGCATTCTTCTTGAAATTACGAAATTTGATTCAAATTACACCTAGAGGGGAGTGAATATGTGATTATGCGGAATTAAAATCTAATAATTAACTAGCAACAAGTCACTTTTAGTTATCTCTAGATGGTCAATAAATCAATCCAATTTTTCCGTGTTGAACTGTCGCAGTTATATGAAAATAGTAAGTAACACATAGAATGATTACGAAGAAACCTCAATTTGGTAAAAACTCCGGGTACTTTACAGTAAAAAAATTCATTATAAACGAATTTAAATTTACAGTTGTCAAACACGACTACCACTAGTACTTTCTGACCTCCTGACTGTAAATCTCATAGCCCTCCTGGATTGTGTGCCCCTGCACCAACTCTCGACTGCAAATTTCAAAGCTTTCCTACATTGCGTACTCCTGCACCAACTCTTGACTTTCTGAATTCGTTTATCTCTTGTAGATCAACGAAGAACTCCGCGTTCTCCAACAATAATTGAAACTCCATTCACATTTCCTTGATGTTCAGAACTATGACAGATGTTTAGGAAGTAAATAGTTTGGTATTCGGATTAAGTGGGTTTGATAATTTCACTGCTAAGAACAAATCGAACAACGAAAGTTGAAAGCCATGGATTAATTTGATGAAGTGGATGTGAAGCAGTAAGTGTTATCTCAATGTTCAACCTTAGAAAAATTGTTCAGAGGCGTGTTGATATTTATACTGTAGGTTTAGGATTGAATGAGTTGGATAAAAAGTTTTGAAAACGCGAATTAAAACTTTTCGGATGACACTGTCGCTCGAGCAAGAGTTTAGCGATAGATTGTCGCTCAAGTGAGGACAGGACGACAAGCGAGCGATAATGTTTATGTTTCTGTCGCTCGAGCAAAGTTAGGGTGATAGTTTAGCGAAATTGCGGTGCCGTTTTCTCTTTCTTTCCATCTTTGAACCCTAAACATAATACAACTCAACTTATAATATTTGCAACGTACTCCTCGACTTTTACATCATATTAAATCTAGTCATTTTTGTTCTCAGACTTGCCAGTTACATTAAAAACCTAACAAAACCTAACAAGCACCCAATTTGGCATTCTATGACAAAACTACAAGTCTAAAATCATGGTAGTAAAAATACAAATACAAAAACAACTAATACTCCCAACACCAACTGTCTTGGTTGAAATGTGTTTTTCCTTTGTCTAATATATTTCCTGACAAACAACTCAAATATCCAGTGTAAAAGTACGTGAAACAGTAATATTGATAAACACTATTCAAACAGTTAATAGTAAGTTATGCCAGCTAAATAAAGATGCAATATCAATGTAAACTAATATACCAAAAAAAAAAAAAATACATTGATATCACTAAATATCAAAACTTAATATAGCTAAAACACAAATGTCATTTACCTCCAAATAAAAAATGTTAATGTAATCATCTGTATCATAAGTATTAGAAAATCATCCTTAAAATCATCCTTATCATAAGTATTAAGTATTAGAAAATCATCCTTACCATCATACGTTTATATACCTTAACTATTCCTCATTTTTGTCACAAACGACAAGTGAACTGATAATTAAAAACATACAACATTAACATATAATAATTCAAAAATGCAGTTGTTAACATGCAAAGTGTAATCAATGTACAGAAAACTTTCCCATACGTAATTTAAGTTAATATGGAGTAAATTGTATAAGTGACTCATATGTGTAAAGTGTCACTAATTCTTTGTAAGTAGGACTCCAAACTTTAATTTTGTGAGAAATGACATGCTAAACATTACTTGCCAATAAGTGTATTTCTCTACTTATGAAAGTCAAACCATTTAAAACACATTAGAACCTATAAAGAAAATCTCATTTTGTATAGATATTTTCTTTTCTCCCCTTGACTTTGAGAATTTTTTTCACATCTTTCGATATTTTAAGCTCATTATTGTTTTTCACTTTTTAAGTGCATGCTCTTCTCCATTAAGCGACTAAAATGATTCATGTAGCGAGCTCTATGCTGGTTATCCCAAATCAGTTGACCATAAACACTAGATTATGAGAAATCCTACAGGTTTAGTTGCTCGAGTCAAATAGGCTTGAAGAAGAACATAAGATATAATAAAACGAATCGCAAGATAATGACAATAATGAAATAATGAAGAAGAAGATAAAAACATGAGAATTTACATGGAAACCCAATTCGAGACAAACCACGAGTAGATGAGAACAATCCACCATAATCAATAGTTTTGTGTTTACAATATTAAGATTCCAATAATCTCAAATGAAATAAAGCTCTCAATCACTCAATATGTTGTTGAATTCGTAGAGAATATAATGAGAATATTACAATATGGAGATACAATGTGGAAATATACCCTCTTCTTAGAGTCCAAGATGAAGAAGAAGTCCCATAATCCTAATAAAACGAAAAAATCACGAACATCAGGCTAGGCGCTACCATCGCAGGTGCAGCGCTTAGGCACCATGTCACAGTGCCTAGGCACCGTAATGGTGGCGCCTAGGCGCTAGATCTCGGGTTAACATTTCAAAACATGCCTTTTGCTATCTAGAGTCATTTTTCAATCAAAACTCTTAATTATTATTGAAATTTGATCTCCAAAACTTAGGACTCTACAAATCTAAGTACCTTAGACTTCCTCTAATCAACCAAATCCCAAATTACATGGAATCCAATCAATCAAATACCAAATCACATGGAATTTGGATCACACCACAACAAATCTCCACCTTGAGCCAAATTCTATTAAAACAAATCTTCAAGTAAACACCATTTCTGCTCTTCCAAACAAATCCTAATGGACTAAATCAATGACAAACACCCATTAAGTTCAAACAATGCTCAAACTGAACAATAAGAAGTGGTTTTGTCATCATATCAGCAGGATTATGCTTGGTATCAACATTTCTCACTACAATATCACCACGAGCAATCACATCACGCACAAAATGGTACCTCACATCAATGTGCTTAGTTATCTCATGAAACATTTGATCATTAGTCAAGAAAATTGCACTCTGACTATCACTGAATACTGTAGATATCTGCAAGTCTTCATTGATTTCATCATTAATCTTCTCAGCCACATTGCCTTCATGTATTCTGCTTCTGTTATAGACAAAACCACTGTGTTTTGTAGAGTAGCTTTCCAGCTGATAGCATAGCCTTCAACGGTAAACACATGCCCTGTAAGTGATCTCTTCTTATCGAGATCTTCTGCATAATCTGAATCTACATAACCGATGATTCCATATGAATTTTTACCAAAATGCAAACAAGTATTTGAAGAGCCCCTCAAGTATCTGATGATCCACTACACTGCTTTCCAATGTTTCTTGCCAGGATTAGCCATGTATCTGCTAACTGCACTAACTGCATGTGCCAAATCAGGTCTTGTACAAACAATAGTATACATAAGTGAACCAACTGCACTGGAGTAAGGAACCAGAGACATGTAATCAATGTCTTTATCTGAATGTGGATACAAGTTAGATGATAATTTGGAGTGGGCAGCCATGGAATACTGACAGCCTTAGCTTTCACCATATTGAATCTTTTAAACACCTTTTCAATGTATCCCTTCTGACTCAAATACAAACTGCCAGCCTTTCTATCCCTTAATATTTTCATTCCAAGAATCTTCTTCCCTACACCCAAATCCTTCATGTCAAACTTCTTGCTGTTTTGTAATTTTAATTTTCTGACCTCTATTTTATCCTTGGCGATTATGAGTATATCATCAACATATAATAACAAATATGTAGTTGATCCACCATATTCCTTTCTAAAGTACACACAACTATCATAATTACATCTATCAAAACCATGAGTGGTCATGAATGAATCAAACCTCTTATACCACTGCCTCGGTGACTGCTTTAATCTATATAAGGATTTCTTCAACAAGCACACATAGTCTTCATTATTTGAAGCTTGAACCACTCTGGTTGTTGCATGTAGATGCTATCCTCAAGTTATCCATGTAAGAATGCTTTCTTGACATCCATTTGTTCAAGCTCCAAATTATTTTTAGCCAGCACTCCAAGTATAGCCCGAATAGAATTATACTTCACAACTTGTGAGAACACATCTGTAAAATCAACACTCGAAATATGACTGTAGTCTTTTGTCACCAATCTATCCTTGTGTCTAGCATCTTCAATCCCTGATGTTCCTTCCTTTCTTTTGAACACTCATTTACAGTGAACCACCCTTTTACCTTTAGGTAATTTCACCAAGTCCCAATTGTCATTTTTGCTCAATGACTCCATCTCTTCTTGCATAGCAATCATCCATCTGCTAGAATCACTACAACTGTCTACATCTGAATATGTAGCAGGCTTCTCAGTGGAATCAATGTCTTCAGTCACACTCAATGCATAAGCTACAAAATCTGCTTTCCCATACTTCTATGGAAATTTAATCCATTTGCGAGGTCTATCTTTAGCTATAGAATACAGTGGTGCTGATGGTGTAGGCGAAGTAGGCAATATATTACCATCTGTCAATCCCGAACTGGACTAATATGTAATAGACTATTTTGTAACCTCTGATTGTTTCTCTGAGCCAATTTCCAACTCCACCTGAATTGAATGATTCTGCTCCTCAATTTTATCAAAATCCCCAAGAGGTGAACCAGAACCATAGCAAGTTCATCAAATACTACATTCCTACTAACAACCACCTTTCTAGTCTCAAGATACCACAACTTCTTCCCATTTACACCTGATTTATACCCAAGGAAGATGCACTTTTTGGAACTAAGCTCCAACTTTCCATTATCCACATGAGCATAAGCTGGACATCCAAAAATCTTCAAATCAGAATAGTAAGAAAGTTTACCA
>CAIGRB010091887.1:0-20663 GCA_903798255.1 Fraxinus quadrangulata | reverse complement strand
CTAGTACAAACAAAAGTATACATAAGTGATCCAACTGCACTGGAGTAAGGAACCAGAGTCATGTAATCAATGTCTTTATCTGAATGTGGATACAAGTTAGATGATAATTTGGAGTGGGCAGCCATGGAATACTGACAGCCTTAGCTTTCACCATATTGAATCTTTTAAACACCTTTTCAATGTATCCCTTCTGACTCAAATACAAACTGCCAGCCTTTCTATCCCTTAATATTTTCATTCCAAGAATCTTCTTCCCTACACCCAAATCCTTCATGTCAAACTTCTTGCTGTTTTGTAATTTTAATTTTCTGACCTCTATTTTATCCTTGGCGATTATGAGTATATCATCAACATATAATAACAAATATGTAGTTGATCCACCATATTCCTTTCTAAAGTACACACAACTATCATAATTACATCTATCAAAACCATGAGTGGTCATGAATGAATCAAACCTCTTATACTACTGCCTCGGTGACTGCTTTAATCTATACAAGGATTTCTTCAACAAGCACACATAGTCTTCATTATTTGAAGCTTGAACCACTCTGGTTGTTGCATGTAGATGCTATCCTCAAGTTATCCATGTAAGAATGCTTTCTTGACATCCATTTGTTCAAGCTCCAAATTATTTTTAGCCAGCACTCCAAGTATAGCCCGAATAGAACTATACTTCACAACTTGTGAGAACACATCTGTAAAATCAACACCCGAAATATAACTGTAGCCTTTTGTCACCAATCTAGCCTTGTATCTAGCATCTTCAATCCCTGATGTTCCTTCCTTTCTTTTGAACACTCATTTACAGTGAACCACCCTTTTACCTTTAGGTAATTTCACCAAGTCCCAATTGTCATTTTTGCTCAATGACTCCATCTCCTCTTGCATAGCAATCATCCATCTTCTAGAATCACTACAACTGTCTACATCTGAATATGTAGCAGGCTTCTCAGTGGAATCAATGTCTTCAGTCACACTCAATGCATAAGCTACAAAATCTGCTTTCCCATACTTCTATGAAAATTTAATCCATTTTCGAGGTCTATCTTTAGCTATAGAATACTGTGGTGCTGATGGTGTAGGCGAAGTAGGCAATATATTACTGTCTGTCAATCCCGAACTGGACTGATCTATAATAGACTGTTCTGTAACCTCTGATTGTTTCTCTGAGCCAATTTCCAACTCCACCTGAATTGAATGATTCTGCTCATCAATTTTATCAAAATTCCCAAGAGGTGAACCAGAACCATAGCAAGTTCATCAAATACTACATTCATACTAACAACCACCTTTCTAGTCTCAAGATACCACAACTTCTTCCCATTTACACCTGATTTATACCCAAGGAAGATGCACTTTTTGGAACTAAGCTCCAACTTTCCATTATCCACATGAGCATAAGCTGGACATCCAAAAATCTTCAAATCAGAATAGTAAGAAAGTTTACCAGAACATACCTCTCCTGATGTCTTTTTATCAATGGCAAATGAGGGTGAGCGATTAATCAGAAAACAAGTTGTAGTAGCAACTTCAGCCCAAAAAGACTTAGACAACCTAGAATTTGAAACCATACAACGAACCTTTTCTATCAAGATTCTGTTCATCCGTTCTGCCACACCATTCTATTGAGGAGTTCCAAGCACTATCAAGTATCTCAAGATACCTCATCCCTGCAGAAGTTATTGAATTCATCTGAACAAAACTCCAACCCATTATTAGTGTGTAAACATTTTACTTACTTTTCGGTCTGTTTTTCTGCCAATGTTTTCCACTCATTGAAAGTTCCAAACACATCACTCTTCGACTTCAAGAAGAACACCCAAACTTTCCTGGAGAGTAATCGATTACTGTCAATAAGTAATAATAACCTCCTTTAGATGGTACCTTGGCTGTTCCCCAAATATCTGAATGGATAAATTCAAGTGTTCTCTTCGTGTTGTATCTTCCTTTAATAAATCTGACTCTCTTATATTTTTCAAATACACAATGCTCACAAAACTTTATTTTGTTGGTCTTTTGTCCATCAAGAAGTCCTATTTTACTCAGCTTCACCATCCTATTATCACTCATATGCGTGAGCCACATATGTCAAAGTTTTGTAACTTTTTCATCTATCAAAGAAGAAGTAGAAACTGCTGCATCCTCAATCACTGTGAAACCGTGTAAAATGTACATCTGTGTAGAGTTTTTATGCCTATTCATGACAACAAAAGCACCATGGCTCACTTTCAAAACTCCACCTTCACCAATGTATCTGTAGCCCTTTGAGTCAATCTTGGCACTGCTACACACATAATTGGAACTAGGAAGAACTCCCTAACAATTGTCAGAGGTTCTTACAACTTCGAGGACAACGATACCAGTAGAATCATACACAGTACACATTTTCTTGACAAAACTAATCTCAAAATCAGTATCACATATTTGACTAATACTTAACAAATTGGACTTTAAACCTTTCACATAAAGTATATCTGAGATAGCAGGCAATCCAAATATATTAACAGTACATTTACCTAGGATAGGTACAGTAGTCCCGTCTCCAAAAGTAACCATACAGCCATTCCAATCATCAAGAGTAGAGAACAAGGCTTTATTACTACACATATGTCTAGAACATATACTATTAAGATACCACATAGAGTTATTTTAAACTTTCAAGTGTAACGTGGGTAGCATAGCAATTCAATTGTTCATTAGATCTAGAAAGATCATTTTTCTTAATCCAAACCTTCTTAAAAGCAGAAGTAATCCTAGTTAACCAAGTCATCATCTAAGTTAAGCGGCTAACTTGATTGGCAAGGAAGTTGACCTTGTTCGAGATAACATGACTTCCACTTTTAGTATCAAGTTTATGACACATAGGTCTTATGTGTCCCAGTGCATCACAATTGTGACCGGTGGGAATAAACCTAGGTTCAAAACTACACGGCGGTTGTTGTTGATTTATATGACAATTGGTCTTACTTTATCTAGTAGGCCTCGAACCTAAAACATTGTTGCCCTTGGGTTTAGGATTAACAGTATTCCTAACTTTGTTGGTGGTTAGGACAAATGTGGTCTTGGATGTACTAGCGGTAATATTACTATTTTGAATGTATCCTAGACCGTGCCTATTTCCAGCAGACTTGTTCATCCCTAACAGATTATCGAGTTTCTGAATACCACTCATGAAGGAATGAAGGTGAGTATTAGATTTTTCTAGGTCACTTGTTAAAGATTTAATTTTAGCTTCTAAATTCTCATTAACAAGTTTCAACTCACTCAAATTTTTTGTAGAGTCCTGAAGGTCAGCTATGCGTATCTCTCTCCCTTTCTTTCAAGCTCATTAACCTTTTTTAGTATGACCTTATTGACCTTCTTGATTTTAAGACTCATCAAATAGTTGTCGATAAGACTCATGAATATTGGTCTCATCCTCAAAGTCCTCACTATGTTCCTTCATTTTCCACCTTTTCACTTTTCTTATCAGATTCAATCTAAGCTATTGATGTGAAAGTCATAAAGTTTTGTTCATCCTCACCGCCAAAGGTATCACTCTGAACACTCGAATTTGATTTGTCATCAGTCAAAAACACTACTAATGCCTTACCCATTCTTTTATTCAAATTCTTCTTAAAGTTGGGACATTCATTCCTATAGTGACCAAAATCCTGACACTCATGACATTTAACTGACTAGGTTTTCTTACTAGAAGTCTTAGGATTATTCTTATGAGGCTTATCTTTCGAAAATCTACTTGTGACATCATTTTTCTTTTCTTGAGGTTTTTTCCTATTTTTCATCGCTTTCTGAAATTTTTTAACGAAATAAGCTATTTCGTCGTCCCTAAGGGTCTCAGCTTCAGTAAACTCACTTTCATCTTCCCTAATGATGTTCATGGCTATGGATTTAACATTTTTCGGTTGAGATATGGTGAGTTCATAGGTATGAAGTGATCCTACAAGTTCATGTATCTTAATAGTACTTAACTCCTTATTTTCTTCAATAGCTTTAATTTTAGGTCTAAACGTCTCAGGTAAAGATCTAAGGACTTTTCGAACTATTTTGGACTCATAGATCTTCTCACCTATGTTGAAACTAGAGTTTACTATGCCATTAAACTTCGCATAGAATTCATCGAACGATTCATCATCCTTCATTCTAATTTCTTCAAACCTAGAGGTTAACATCTGCAGTTTAGAATTTTTAACCATTTTAGTTCACTCGTGTGTGGTTTCTAAGATGTCCTAAACTTCTTTAACAGTCTCACACATCTATCGAACGATTCATCATCCTTCATTCTAATTTCTTCAAACCTAGATGTTAACATCTGCAGTTTAGAGTTCTTAACAGTTTTGGTTCCCTCGTGTGTGGTCTCTAAAATATCTGAAACTTCTTTCGAAGTATCACACATCGACATTCTCATAAACTCCTCTACAGACACAGCTATAAACAGGGCATGAAGGCCTTTACTATTCAAGTTGCATTCATCTAAATTTGCTCTTGTCCAATTAGTAATAAGAGTGTGAATTACTTCATTATGAACCGCAGAACTAGGTGCAGTCCAACCATTCACAATACTAAGTCGATACGCTCATCTAAGGATTTAAGGAATGCTCTCATTCGAACCTTCCAGTATGCATAGTTACTTTCGTGAAAAACAATGGAGGCACAGATAGTGACTGACTCATCTAGATTAATTTATGGGTCAGGAATCGAAATGTAGCTCTAATACCAATTGAAATTACGAGGTTCGACTCAAATTACACACCAGATGGAGGTGAATAGGTGATTATGCAGAATTAAAATCTAATAATTAAATAGCAACAAGTCACTTTTAATTATCTCTAGCTGGTTAATCAATCCAATTTCCCTATATTGAACTGTCGCAGTTATATAAAAACAGTAAATAACACATAGAATGATCACGGAGAAACCCAACTGTGTATAAACTTCGGGCACTTTGCTAGTAAAAAATTCACTATAAACGAATTTAAACTTACAGTTTGTCAGACACGACTACCACTAGTACTTTCTGACCTCCTAAATCCCACAATCCTCCTAGATTGCGTGCCCCAGCACCAACTCCCGGTTGTAATTTTAAAAGCCCTCCTAGATTGCGTGCTCCTATACCAATTCTCGATTTTTTGAATTCGTCTATTTCATTTGGATCAACGAAGAACTTCACGTTCTCCAACAACAACTGGAACTCCAATCACATTCCCTTGATATTCAGAACTCTAACAGATGTTTAGAAAGTAAGCAGTTTGGTATTTGAATTAAGTGTGTTTGATTTTTTCATTGAAAAAACAAATAGAATAACGAAGGTTGAAAGCTATGGATTAATTTGATGAAGTAGATATGAAGCATTACGTGTTCTCTCAATATTTAACCTTAGAAAAACCGTTTAGAGGTGTGCTGGTATTTATACTGTAGGTTTAAGGTTGAATGTGCTAGATAAAAAACCATTAAAACAAAAATTAAAACTTTTCGGATGATACTATCGCTCGAGCGAGAGTTTAGCGACAGGCGAGCGACATGTTGTCTCTCGAGCGAGGACAATGTGACAAGTGAGCGGCGATGTTTCTGTTTCTGTTGCTTAAGTGAAGTCAGGACGACAATCTAGTGAAATTGCAGTGCCGTTTTTCCTTTTTTCCATCCTCGAACCCTAGATGTAATACAACTCGACTTATAATATTTTCAACTTACTCCTTGACTTTTACATCATATTAAATTTAGTCATTTTTGTTCACAAACTCACCAATTACATTAACACTTCTGACTATATGACACGTGGAATTCTTTCAACCAAAAATTAGTGTTTTGACTACCTCAATGACAAACTAATTAGGTTATCTCTTGGAGAAATTGAAATTTTGTCAACTTTGACGTATCNATTCATCATCTTTCATTCTAATTTCTTCAAACCTAGAGGTTAACATCTGCAGTTTAGAGTTCTTAACAGTTTTGGTTCCCTCGTGTGTGGTCTCTAAAATATTTGAAACTTCTTTCGAAGTATCACACATCGGCATTCTCCTAAAATCCTCTGTAGACACAGCTATAAACAGGGCATGAAGCCCTTTACTATTCAAGTTGCATTCATCTAAATTTGCTCTTGTCCAATTAGTAATAAGAGTGTGAATTACTTCATTATTAACCGTAGAACTAGGTGCAGTCCAACCATTCACAATACTAAGCCGATACGCTCATCTAAGGATTTAAGGAATGCTCTCATTCGAACCTTCCAGTATGCATAGTTACTTTCGTGAAAAACAATGGAGGCACAAATAGTGACTGACTCATCTAGATTAATTTATGGGTCAGGAATCGAAATGTGGCTCTAATACCAATTGAAATTACGAGGTTCGACTCAAATTACACCCAGAGGGAGGTGAATAGGTGATTATGCAGAATTAAAATCTAATAATTAAATAGCAACAAGTTACTTTTAATTATCTCTAGATGGTTAATCAATCCAATTTCCCTATATTGAACTGTCACAGTTATATAAAAACAGTAAATAACACAGAGAATGATCAGAGAGAAACTCAACTGTGTATAAACTTCGGGCACTTTGCTAGTAAAAAATTCACTATAAACGAATTTAAACTTACAGTTTGTCAGACACGACTACCACTAGTACTTTCTGACCTCCTAACAGTAAATCCCACAATCCTCCTAGATTGCATGCCCCAGCACCAACTTCCTGCTGTAATTTTCAAAGCCCTCCTAGATTGCGTGCTCCTATACCAATTCTCGATTTTTTGAATTCGTCTATTTCCTTTGGATCAACGAAGAACTTTACGTTCTCCAACAACAACTGGAACTCCAATCACATTCCCTTGATATTCAGAACTCTAACAGATGTTTAAAAGGTAAGCAGTTTGGTATTTGGATTAAGTGTGTTTGATTTTTTCATTGAAAAAACAAATAGAATAACGAAGGTTGAAAGCTATGGATTAATTTGATGAAGTAGATATGAAGCATTATGTGTTCTCTCAATATTTAACCTTAGAAAAACCGTTTAGAGGTGTGCTGGTATTTATACTGTAGGTTTAGGGTTGAATGTGCTAGATAAAAAACCATTAAAACAAGAATTAAAACTTTTCGGATGATACTATTGCTCGAGCGAGAGTTTAGCGACAGGCAAGAGACATGTTGTCTCTCGAGCGAGGACAATGTGACAAGTGAGCGTCGATGTTTCTATTTCTGTTGCTTAAGTGAAGTCAGGACGACAATCTAGTGAAATTGTGGTGTCGTTTTTCCTTTTCTCCATCCTCGAACCCTAGATGTAATACAACTCGACTTATAATATTTTCAACTTACTCCTTGACTTTTACATCATATTAAATTTAGTCATTTTTGTTCACAAACACGCCAATTACATTAACACTTCTGACTATATGACACGTGGAATTCTTTCAACCAAAAATTAGTGTTTTGACTACCTCGATGACAAACTAATTAAGTTATTTCTTGGAGAAATTGAAAATTTTGTCAACTTTGACGTATCAATAGATAATACAAATCAATTTTATCAAGAGGAGTTCCTAAATACATTATTGTCAAATGGTATCCCACCAAATAAGTTAATTTTGAAAAGAAATTGTCTAATGATGCTCTTGGGGAATTTAGACCCATCCAACAATCTTTGCAATGAAAAAAAATGATTTGTCGTGATTTCAAGAAAATATATTATCAATGCAGAAATAACAACATGTTGAAATACAAGTTTTCCTTCTACACTTCCCATTAATTCCAGCAAATCAAAAGGAAACAATTTACAATACGTCTATACTTTGCAATGATTATTTACAAGGCCCAAAGACAAATAGTATCTAATATTGTAATATACCTTCCTGAAAAATGTATTATCCAATGGGCAACTATATGTTGCACTTTCTCGCGGAATTTCTATGCAAATAACAAACGTTTTGATAAAAGCAGAAAATAAAAAGAAGAAACAATGTGGAATGTTTTCAAAAAAAATATTGTATATAAAGAGGTGGTATTGTAATCATAACATAACATTACATTTAAATTTATTTAACATTTTCACATTAATACATAATTTCATAAAAAAATTATATATATTACAATTTTAATTTTTCTTTTAACAATATCAAATACCTTCAACTACTTTGAAAACAGTATTAGTACTTCTAAAACATTACACATATTAATCATTCGATACATAAAAACGTGCAACACACGTGCTTATGCAACACACAGTACAAATCGTACCAAATGATTATTCAAATAAAAAGAGAAATAATTTGAAATATGTGAATTTTTATTTCAACTCTTTTTTTTTTTTTTTTTTTATAGGGTCTTATGCTCTACTTATAATCTCGTGTGTATTAGCTAATTTAAAATTTCAAATGTGGATGTATTATATTCAAAGTGCAAGATTGAATATATGTATATATTTACGTCCCATGTAGCAAATTAATCCAACATCGCATTATTCCTTTATTGTGGCAAGAAAAAATAATCTTCTCCAGTTGCAATTTGTTTAACCAATATTTTTTTTTTCCAAGATACCCAACTTTAAATACTTGACAGTGTCCGTCTGAGTTTTTCTACCCAACCTTGATTCAGTCGACAATGTCTATTAATAATATATTAGTGCTTGGCACGTGCAATAGTTTTATGTAAGTGTTATTATTATGGAGACATTGTCAAACAATTAGTAAGGTTTGCTTTCAACTAAATCCTGAATTTTGGTGGTTTCATTAGATTATTTTGACATATATGCCACTTGGTAGTTGAAGTTGAAATTGGCGCTGGACTACTTTATTCATAACGAACAAGAAAGTACATGAAAGTTGCACATAAGAGTTAATTAAGAATATGAGAATTTTTATTTTTTTGTAAAGAATATAACAAAAGAATTCACCAAATGAAAGACAAATGAGATGGAGTCTTCCAATGTTTAGAAGAATTCTGCAAGCAATTTTGTATCAATTTGACCCTGGCTGCGACCGTCTCAGGAATCACTTCCATTACGACAAGTATAATTCCTGTTAGTCAAGTATTTCAAAACTAACAGCAGATTCAACCACGTCAAGAAATTCATCAAATGCAACCACAACATGTGAATTACTGATGTAGATGGAGAATCGTTGACGTAGTGTGAAATAAGGAATTTAAGTGAAAATCTTAAGAATACGAATTATGGAATCTACTAAATTATGAAAAATTAAACTCATGAAATTTTATTAATAAAAGGTAATAAAAAATAATGAGATAACCTTTTTTTTATAAGGATTTACATGAAAACCTAGTTTAATAAGACTAAAATTAATGAAAACCTAACTTAAACAAGCTAATATTAAAGATTTGAAATAAACTAAATGGCAAAAATAGTGCTAAAACTTTAAAAATCAGTTATTGAGTCCTATATGAACTCGGATGGCCGAACTCGTATCGTCGGCCTTTTTCGAGAATGTGATTACTTTTCCTCAATTTTGATTCAATTCGGCAACATTATATTCTACATCAATTCTTTTATTGGTTCTTCCATTAGTTTTCAAACTGCGAACTCTCAAACCATTCGAAAATTTAGAAGGTACCATTCTTTTCTTTCATTCCGTATATCTTCTTCAAACAAAGCAACATACACATCACATTTGCTGGATTGTAATGTCGACCCCGGGCAATGATGAGGAATAGGCTTTGGCTAGTTGACAAATGAGCCGCTCGGCTCGTTTGTCAACGGCGAGCTCAGCCCGGCTCGACCTAGTCTCGTGGGCCAAGCCGAACTTTAGCATTTTATTTTTTGTGTGCGCGCGCGCCTTGTACTATACATTTTTTAAACATTAAAAAAAGTATATATATATCTTGAAACAGGGGTGGCGCCCCCTATTGGAGGGAGGGCTGACTCGACATATTTATCTTGCAGTCGAAATGAGCGTTTTTTCAGTCCTTCACGCACATTAATACTTTCAAAATATCTTCTTTCAGTCGGGTTCTGACATCGGAGAGAACTTTTTACCTACACTAAAAGCAGACTCCGAAACTACAATGCTAACCGAATGTGTTAGTAGATATTTTGCCATTACAGAAACTACTGGCCATCGGCATTCATACCTTCGCCAAAATTCAATTACATCTTCTTAATATTTCCTAATTGTTTTGTTACTAGGCGTAGTATGATTAAAGTAATCAATTAATTCAGCAGGCAACACATTTGGATTACTACTCAATGTTTGAGTACATGCAGTGAAAGACAAACTACTACTAGTACTAGGGGAACTACATGCAAATGCAGTTGAATCATATCTATATGAGTTCATGCATTCGAATAAATATAGTATGCAGTTGCAGTTATATAACCTCTNAAACTACTACTAGTACTAGGGGAACTACATGCAAATGCAGTTGAATCATATCTATATGAGTTCATGCATTCGAATAAATATAGTGTGCAGTTGCAGTTATATAACCTCTTTTATTAATATCTTCCCACATATCTGAAGTTAAAGATATCACATTCCCATATTTTTCTAAATCAACAATCAATAGCTTCTTTGAATTAACGAAATATTCTATTGTAGCAGAACGAAGAGTATTTCGACTTACCCCAACGTACATCGGTTGAAGATATTGTTTCACATAGGAAACGAAATATTGGTTGTTCGCTATTGTTAGTGGCAACTCAGTTGCGGCAACGAATTTCACCATTTTCGTTCGAACATTCTCCTCTGAATACATCCGCGTAAAAAGTGACGTAGTAGTAGCACCGGTGATTGGACTACCAAATTGTAGTTGCGTTTGACCAGCAGGAAGAGCCTACACAACCAGCTTATCTTTCCTCTTGCATCGGGAATATCTAATACATGTTTATCTTCATGTTCCAAATCAATTAGATGACTAGCACCAACATCAACGTCATCCAAATTAATTGGATGACTACTTTCATGAGTATCGAAATTCTGAATATTTTTTGGAATGGGTAATTCATTTAGACCGCGTAATTTATTTCCAAATTGACTGTGGGGCGTGACAGGTGATTCGCTTCTGACACCGAACAAATTTTTAACAAATGAACGTGGATCCATTTGTGATTGGAAACTTGTAATAAGATAATTGATATTGAATAATTGAAATTGAATGTTGAAATAGAATTGAGAAGTGGATGTAGATTATGTAGTAGTGTAGAAAATCGATTAAAAATAAAATGTAGAAGAGTATAGAATCATATTGATAATGAAATGTAAAGAGTAGAATAGAGAATGAGAGATTGATAGTAAGTTTGGTGAAAAAAAATGAATGAATGGCTCATGGCTCGCATATTACATTATGACCGAAACGGTCACTGAAAAAATTCAATGACCGTTTTGATGATTTCCTTTTTATTTTTATTTATTTATTTTTTGCGAGCCACGAGCCGAACCTGGCTCATGTAGAATGATACAATTATTCTAAGCCCGATCTGTGATATATTTGATGTTAGCATGATTTGGAACAAGAAATAATTTTGGAGTTGTATTTGTATATTCTAGGATTTTTTCTAATAGTGGTCACATGAGAGGATATGTTTAATTTCACTCAAGAGAAATTGTTGAACAAATAGGAACATATATTGACAAGATTAAACAAGTGCTGTCGTGATCTTGAATTGTGTTAAAATTGTTTAACAAAGAGGATTCGAAGTCTTAGTGCTTGCTTTTAATCATATTATAATGCTCATTATATTAGTTTTAACGATCCAACATCGAATTATTTATATATTATGGCAATAAAAAACAATTATTTTCTCTAATAATATTTTGGCTTCCAGTTTTAATGGTCAAATCTATTTAATTACGTCCACTAACAAAACTTGTGAGCTATTATTCTTCTTTTCCCAATTGCACATTCTTTTTGTCTTTGTATAAGCTGATAGACTATTAGATTTATTTTGGTTCAAAATTTGTATGTGGGTAATCTTAATACACGTATAATAGTTCTATATTAGAGAAGTGGTCCACGGATTTTAAGATAGTATGATTGTAATTTTTAATCTATTACATATTAGGTTTTTTTTATCGTTACTATCAATTTCTATATGAGTCGACCTTTATATTTTGTGGCATTAGTGTGGACCCGCCTATCTAAAGATCAAATTCAAAACTATGTTCATCGTATATTCCTTTGTTATAATAATTGTTTCTTTAATTATTTTCTAAAAGACGTGTATTTCTTGTTCAAATTTAAAAGCTCACTACAAATACATGGTTTTGAAAAAGGCTTTTAATTTTATATAATATATTAGTCCTTGGAACGTGCAATGTATGTGCAGTAGTTTTATGAATTTTTTTTTAGCATGAAGACATAAGGGTTTTATTTTCAATTAAATCCCGAATTTTGGTGTTTTTCCTTAGATTATACATTTTTAACACATATACTACTTGGTAGTTGATAATTGGTGATGGGCTATTTTATTCATAACAAACAAGAAAAGTACACGAAACTTGCACATGAAACTTAGTTCATGTTTGGTGCAGATTAAAATTAGATTGTTATTATATTTTGTTAGAAGTTGGTGAGATTTGTAGTTGAAAAGATTTGGGAACCATAAGATATACGGTTGAAATGAATTGTTGATTTTTATCTAAATTAAAATTTATATTTTAATCAGTATCAAGTAAGGTCTTAATTAAGAATATAATAATTTTTAGTTTTTTTTTAGCATATTTAACAAAAGAACTCACCAAATGAAAGCCAAATCAAATGGAGCGTTCCAAGGTTTAGAACAATTTTGCAAGCAATTTTGTATGGAAGAATCACTGCCACCACAACAAATATAACTCACGTCGTTGACATGTTGATTAAATTCTTTAAAATTATTTATTTATATAGTATAAATTCATTTTTATACTTGTTATTAACTTTTTTTGTCGAAATTTTTTAAATATGAGGATATTTATTATTTAATAATAATTTTGGGTTAAAAATATATAATATTTCTGATAAAGAAAAAATGACCATGACAGAATGTTCGAAGAATGTCGGTATTCGATACGTGTTGGACACGAATACACTACTCTAATTGAAGTGTCCGTACTACATAAATTTTCAAACAACAAAATCTCGGCCTATTCGACTGAAGGTACCATTTGTCTTGCATTATTTATATATTCTTCTAGCGAAGCAACACGCACATAAAATGTGTTGGATTGTGAATTCAAAAGACACACTGAAAAATAATGGCAAGAAAAATAATTATTTTCTGCAATGTCTATTAATAATATTTTGGCTTCTTGTTTTAAAGGTCAAACCTAGTTTAATCATGGTCAAATCTTTTTAATTAAGTCCAGTAACAAAACTCATGAATATAATTCTTCCTTGTCCAATTATAATTTATTTTTATTTTTATTTTAGTATAAGATGATAGACAATTATTTATGTTGGTCTATGATTTTTAAGATAGTATGATTGTAATTTTTTAGATGCGTATTACAATTTTTTCGTTATATTACATTTCTATTCGTTAATATCAAATTCGATGCGGATTGATCGTTATTTGTTGTGGCATTTGCACGGACTAGCCTATATAAAGATGAAAGTTGAACTATATTTGTCAGTGTTACAATAATTGTTTCTTCAAGTTTTTTCTGAAAGATTTGTATTTTTTGTTCATACTTCAAAGCTCGATTAAAATACATAGTTTTCAAAAAGACTTTTAGGGTTATATATAATGTATTAGTGATTGGCATGTGCAATGCACGTGCAATGCTTTTATGTCAGTTTTATTAGCGTGGAGAAGTTAAAAGTTGAAAAATTAGTATGGGTTTCGTTTTAAACTAAATCTTGAATTTTGGTATTTTTCCTTAGATTATAATTTTCTAACATATACGCTGCTTGATAGTTGATAATTATTGCTAGGCTATTTTATTTATAATGAACAAGGAAAGTACACGAAACTTGCAGGTGAAAGTTAAAAAGAATATAATATTTTTTTCCTTTTTTTTTGTAACGATTATAAAAAAAGAATTCACCAAGTGAAAGACAAATCAAATGGAGCCTTCGAAGGTTTAGAAGAATTCTGCAAACAATTTTGTACCGATTTGACCTTGGCTGCGACCGTCTCAACGATCACTACCACCACAACAAGTATAATTCATGTTGGTCAAGTGTTTCAGAACTAACAGCAGATTCAACCACCTCAAGATATTCACCAAATGCAACTTCTATCCATTTTCAAATAACAAATTCTCAACTTATTCGACCTCGTAGAAGGTTCCACTTTTCTTGTGTTTTTTAATTCAAAATACTAGTGAGCACATGCATTGCACGGCTTATGTAGCGAATGAATGATATGCGTAATATTATTTGTATTCTAATATTATTTTTGAAAGTGGTTGAGGTAATTGATATTGGTAAATGAAAAATTGAAATTGTTAAAACTTTGAATAAATTGAAATATAATGTTTTCATTACAATAACACTTGTTTGTACATAATATTTTTTTTGTTAACCTTCCACAACTTTTTTTTTCTGCTTTTACCAAGACTTTTGTTGTTTGTATTAAAACTCCGCGAGAGAATGTGATAAATAGTTGCTCATGAAAGATTACATATTCACGAAAGTATATTTCAACAGTAGGAATTGTTTGTTCTTGAACCTTGTTAATTGTCATTGCAAAACATAGAAATATAGGAAATTGTTTTTTCTTGAATTTGAATGGATATCGTTCATCATTTACTAGAGTTAATGAGAAGAACAAAAGGAAAACTTGATTTTCCATCATGTTGTCGGGATTGTTCGTTCATTGTGGTGTTGAAAATTCATTTCAGTCATCGGCCGAAACCTATGAAGTCTAATCCAAACTATTAATCCAAACTATAAAATCGGTTTAACATAATTGCACAGGATTTTTTGGGTATCAAAACCCAACAGGGATGAGATTGGGGGCGGAGGTGAGTATGGTAATAGTTGAGGTGAGTACATTTGTGGCGGTGGGGAAAAAACTAGTGGTGAAGATGGAGTTGGTTTAGGACTTAGTGGCTGAGATTTTGGTGGTGGTGTTGGCAGTAATGGTGCTGTTGGCGGCGATGGGGTAAGGTGGCACGACATTTGATTGGTGTCGATGGTAGCTCTGTAGGTGGGGTAAATCTGCATTTGTGCTGATTTACATTTGGTATGAGAGACGATGATTTTAGGTGAGGTGGTGGTGATTTGACTTTCGAGTAGGAGGTGGTAGCGATGATTTGAGTATTTTCGCATGTTTTATTGTAGAGGTGGTGGTGATGGATTTTTTAGGTGTGCTTGAAAGTGGAGAAGGATGTGGCATAGTGACTGGTGGATAGTTCGAGTATTGTGTTTTCTAAAATTGTTTGTGGTGCATCTGTTGATAGTGTGATGTTGATGGTGGTGACGGTGGTGGTGGTTGGTGTTTGTTGAAGGTGTTGGTGGAAGTGATAGTGATGGTGATGGTGATGGTGATGGTGACTGTTGTTGTGGATTTTGAGGTGAATGTAAACTTGAGTTGAAAGTGGTAGTTATGGTACATTGGAATGGAGGTGGTGGTGAGTGGCAGTGGATTGTGGTGTTGGTCTTTGGTGCAATCAAGTATGTGTTTGTTGTGACTGTTTGATTTTTGAAATATTTTAATGAATTTGTTATATATAAAATGTGATATTTAAAACTAAGAGCTATGTATTGTTCCCATACTAAAGAATGGATTTTGGCCCAATATTATTTAATTGCCTGATAGCATCACTCCAAAGCCAAGGACACGGATCCAATTAATAAATATGTTATTTGATGAAATGCGGCATTTAAAGCCAGCTACTCAACAGGTACCTGTGCGTGAGATGCTCTGGACTATTGGATCACATGAATAGATCAATGTGTTCTAATCTTCGTTCTTATGATACACTATTTCATTCTAATATGTCTCTCTTTCTTTATTTCTCTATAATTCTTAGTTCTTTTCTCTCTTTTGGTTAGATTAATATTTTTTGTAAGTGGTAAATAGAATAGATAGATGAATCTGATTGTTCGATTTTGATATTGTGGCAAGAAAAATAATTATTTTCACTAGTTGCAATTTATTTAACAATTTTTTTTTTCCAAGACATCCGACTTTAAATATTTGACAGTGTCCGTCCGAGTTTTTTTTTACCCAACACAGATTCAGTCGGCAATGTCTATTAATAATATTTTGGCTTCTTGTTTTATAGTCAAACCTAGTTTAGTCATGGTCAAATCTATTTAATTATTTACAGTAACAAAACTCATGAATAATAATTCTTCCTTGTCCAATTATACATTCTTTTTTCATTTTTGTATAGGATGATAAACAATTAGATTTATGTTGGTCCACAAATTTTAAAAGAGTATGATTGTAATTTTTTTAGATGCGTATTAACATTTTATTCATTACATATAGGTTTTTGTTACTATCAAATTCGATATGGATTGACTTTTATTTGTTGTTGCATTAGCATGGACATGCCTATATAATGATCAAATTCGAACTATATATTTTCGTTGTATATTCCTCTATTATAATAATTGTTTCTTCAATTTGTTTTTCCGGAAAGACTTTTTTTTTTTTTTTCAAAATTAAAGCTCCCTTCAAATACATAGTTTTCAAAAGGACTTTTAGTTTTACTAGTCAGAGTTGAATGTGCATTTTATGTTATTTTGAAATATTTTATAAGTGCTGTAAATATAATATTTGAAACAAATTTGTTGTTAGAATTTGATGAGTCTCAAAGGAACTGAAGAAAATAAAATTTTATTCTCAGAACTCAACTTTTATGATTCAATTTTTTGTGACGATGAAAAACTACAAATTAGCAGCCTTTTTTTTTTTACAACATTTGATACATAAGAATTAATTGTTAATACATGAATTTAAAACATCCATTAAAATTCATAAATACATGAACATAAATAAATTCATCTGTAATAATTCTAGATTTATGTAAATCAAGATTCATTGAGCTTAGATTAATGTGAATGTTAATTAATTGAGAATTAATAACACGAAATTCATACATGACAATGATCTTGTAATATTTATTATATATTGAAAAACGAAAAGTAATGTATTATTGAAATAATTGAATTATAGTAGAGTTAAAATCGTCTAAAAATAATTCTTACTTGATGTGATAATTAATATATTATAGATATATAATATATTCATGTTTGGATCGTGCAATGCATGTGCAGTAGTTTTATGTCGGTTCATTCGCATGAAGACATTGTTAAAAGTTGAAATATTTTGTGAGGTTTTGTTTTCATTTTCATCTAAATCCAGAATTTCTGTGTTTTTCCTTAGATTATACTTTTTTAACGTATATGCTACTTGGTAATTGATAATTAATGTTGGACTATTTCATTCATAACGAACAAGAAAAGACTCGAAACTTGCACATGAAAATTAATAAGAGTATGAGAATTTTTATTTTTTATAACGACTATGACAAAAGAATTCACCAAGTGAAAGACAAATCAAATGGAGCCTTCCAAGGTTTAGAAGAAATTTGCAAGCAATTTTGCATCTATTCGACCTTGGTTACGGCTGTCTCCAGAATCACCACAACAACAAATATAATTCATGTTGACCAAATAATTCATGTTAAATAGCATTATTCAAATTTTTATTGCAAAATGTGTGCGCTTTTTAACTTTTTTTTGTTTTTTTTTTTTCAGTTGCCAAAAATTGGTTTTATTGAATCTTTAAAAAATGAGACTGTAAGTCGTCCTTCTTGTTGTTCTGCTTTACATTGAAGTTGTCTAACTTTTAAAGCGAATATATCAACGCTATGGTTGTCTGCTTTTATTGATGCTAAATGGTTGGATATTACTATTACCATAATATCTGTAAAGCAATGGTGGACCCAGGATTTTGAATCAGCACGGGCGGTCGTGGATTTCGTTGATCATTATCAGCAATAAAATATTAAGAGTCATTGCAAAAAGTATATTTTGAAATAGTGATTTGATGGAGAATATATAGTTAAAAATAAGGAAAATTTTTGAATTTGATTGTAATATTATTTTATTGAAAAATGTGCAGCTGAAAGAAGAAATAAAAATTTATTTTAAAAAAAAAAGATTCAAACAAGGTCTAAAATTTAAATATAACAATTATTTTATTCAAACTGTATATATATAATTTTATTGTAAAAATTAGCAATATTTATCAAATGATATTGTGGCCAAATTTTGTATAATTTAAAAGAAGAGCATGTAATCAATTTTTTAGAATTGTATTAATTTCCGTTACAATATAATATATATTATTATGGTTAGTTTGATTTCGAATTCTTTGAATGCCGCAATGGTCTAAGGAGAGGTCAAGGTTTCGATTCTCCTCTCCTTATTTTATTTAATTTTGGTAAAAATTAAAAATACTTCACAATAAAAATGATGGTAAAGGAATCGAGACTTCTTATATGAATAGAGGTACTCTAACCAGTTGAGTTACAAGAAATATTTGAAACTAAAACAAATTACTAGGTATATTATCTAAAAATTGTATTCATTGTAAAAAAAAAAAAAATTTGTTCCTGTGGATTCAGCCCGAGCGGCTGTCGGGGCTCGCAGGGTGCTGGGTCCGCCCCTGCTGTAAAGAACTTCTTGTACAACTAGAGAATCATTCTCTACTTCTCTTGTCGACTTACTCAAACACAAAAGTCGAAAGTTCTCTCTCTCCTGGACAAAACCGAGCTTATAAATTTTGATCTAAATTCCTGGTCAATCCACCCTTCCCGTTCACCTCATCCTAGAAATGGCCAACTTTCGTTCATATAAGTTTCTCTCTATGTATTTATCATTGAATGAATACACAGCAAAAAAGCATGTTGTCATACTGATATCTGATTTGAATATCCTACCCTAAAAAATTAGGGCATGTTTAATGTCGATTTTTTACGACTAATTTTTGTGAAAACTAAATTTTTGGAAGAATGTAGGGTTACAAAATAGTGAAAAATTATAGATCTACTTACAAAATCATTTTATTAGGAGAATAAGTGGTTGAAAATGAGTTCGGAAAAAAATGAGTTTTAAAGACTTTGTACCAAACAAGGACTTAATGTTTCTTTTCCATTTGTTCCAATTAAAAACAAGGCAATACATTTGAACTACTTCTATAAGTATTCATAGTTTTCTGTTCTTGCTCAACTTTCACAATTATGTGTTCACTTGCATGAATACTTCAAGTTTAATTTGAAATATGAATGCTCCATTGCAAATGCCGATTTCTCAATTACTGGTAGTTAATTGAAAGGGGCACTGATGAGGTTAGTTTGGAGGAATATGCAGAACGCTGGGATGGTCGGTGTTCGAAGAAGATGACATAACTTTTGCATATAATGTCCATTTTGGGCCTATAACCCCATTTCTATTAAGCTTGCGACGATTTCCATTGAACACACGGCTTCGCTGTGACGTATGATGAATTTTGGATGTTTGAATTCGTTTGTTAAGTCAAAACGCACTTAATGTTTCTTAGTTCATTATTTTCAGTATTTATTTATTTTGTTTAGTAGCCCAGCCCATTAAAGGACTGCGGGTCCAGTAGTTTATTTGTTCTTTTCATATTTAAGACACTAAAACGTCTTGTATGATTTTTGGTTGTTCACGAAATAAGAAAAAGGCATTTGTTTTCTTCTGAACAATCCGTTTTGAATTGTTATTATTGTGTTTATAGATTCGATCTGCATTAGGCATGAACATATGTTCATGTCTATTAAATCCCAAATTGAACTACTTGCTTAAGTGGAAGCTGGAGAGCTGCCTAAGCAATTGCCTGATAAAGTCACAACAAGTGTCGTCACTCCTAACGATGTGTCGCCAGCCATTCCATTGTCCAATCAAAAAACAACGGTGTCATCAACAAAACCTAAATACAGATTAGGTTTTTTTCCCCTACCTGTCGCCGTTCTAATATTACTAGACATTACAGGTATCTGCAAATCATTTTCTCGATTTTTATTTTCATACGGTATAAGAAGCATTTGCAGCGCCGGTCGAATGTTGCTTGCTCTTTTTCCCATTTGACGTTATATTTCTCAACAACCAGCGTCATGTCAACAAAAAATGAAATTCGGCTTGTACTCCCTCGAATATAGCAATAAAGTTGCAACGGTGAAGATAACAAATGCACCATCGGGTATATATACTTCCACAAACATTGCTTGCACTTTGCTTTTATAGTCTTTAGGAGCCCCAATTGTTTGGGGAAAACCCACGACCCTCTTGGGGTCTTCTGGCACTTGGAGGTAGATGTAGAAAAAGGATTAAGCTCATGTTTGTCTCTCTTTAAAACAAAAATATTTAATTCTCGTACTCATTTTCAATTTCACGTTTACATAAAATATTTTGTACGTAAATTCAAAATTTTTCCTTACTTTTTAACCATACATTTCCCCAAAAAAAAAAAAAAAAATCACTATTCAAAACTCAATTTTTTAAAAATAATGGCTATCAAACAAGGGCCAAGTAAAGTCATAATTTGATTCTACACAACCCGTCACATTATGGGACCTAGCCATGTTCGGAGTCAATACCTTAACCGAGAGGAGGGGGATGCAGAAGGCCCAACATCACAAACATCTTTTTTTCATGTTAAAAACAGAGTTACTCAACTGATAGGGAAGTTCTTGTAGTCGCCAAACTTTATTTTTTTTCTAAGCCTCCCTTTGGGAAGAATTTATAAATTGTTTAAT
>CAIGRB010091871.1:48240-68313 GCA_903798255.1 Fraxinus quadrangulata | reverse complement strand
AATAATTAAGCTCGTGTGAAATTCGTTGTTGTTTAATCAGGTAATTAATTGATGTTAATCATTTTTATCGATTTATTTTTCGCACGGCATTATGTGCATGATTATGTTTCGATTCACTTTTATGATTGATCAAGATTTTGAAAGAAATTCGTCAGTTAATTCTTGTTCATTAATCAAGAAACATATTAATATAATTTTTGTGATTTTGGTTTGTATTCTCGTGCTTGGATGTATACGTTCATATGTTTGTCCAGAAATGAATAACATAATTTCTTTATTCTATTGAATTAAATCTATTCTTGAATGACATATTTGTGTGTTTGTGCGTGGGTGTTTTTCCAAAAGAAAAAGGTAATTAATCATTTCATTTATGTATTCTTTATCGGTGATTTTTTTATTCTTATCATAATTTAAATAATCTGATATTCGTTGAAATTTAGTGAAATCTGATATAGTTTTTGTTGTGCAGGAAACAAGCTTCTATATACTAAAACAATGCAGAGAGAAATCTTCAGCGACTACAATTTTGTCGGGTCACTCTACCCCTCAAGTTTCCCGTCAAGTCAGTCGCCCTTACTCGACTACGTGACAGGCGATTCCAATTTTGCTTCCAGCATTATCAATTCTCAGCCGAATGATGATGACATGTTACTGAGTCCATGCTTGCCTCGCTCTCATCAAATTCAGCTGCAGCATCAGGACCTGATCGACCAGCACCACACAGTGTTCTCCCACCTCCAAAAGACAGCAAAGCAAGTTCAGTCCCTTCGTCAGGACAATGTCAACCTCAAAATGGCGAACATTGACTTGAACCACCGCCTGAATTTGTTGCTCAGTTCCACTTCATCATTTGGTCTGTCGGGTCTGGATCGAGGTTCAAGTTCGGGTTGGGATCCTGTTGTGGATGGGTTACGGAAGATGAGTTTGGGTGATGAAGATGGACCAGGTGAAAAAGCGGAGTGGGAGAATGAAGTAACGGCGGCATTCTCTGAAGGTCATAGTGAGAGTCCCAAGAGTGTGGTGGATTTGGGTCGGGTTGGAGGGAGGGGGGAAGAGCGAGTTTCATTGCCAAAAAGTATTTCAGTTCGGTCCAGTGGATATCTGAAGACAGTTCGTGCTGTTGGGATGAGCAATGGAGGAGGTCGGGTTAAAGCGCAGGACCAGAGCAAGACGGTAAAAGTTTGCTAATCACTCCCTTTTTTCTTCTGATACTTACTTTACAAATTGGCATTCCTTTTACTGGTCTAGGCTTAAGTTTTGTGATTTATACTGTATGAGAAGGTATGCTCTATATCCTATAAGTATGTTAACATATTTGGTGTATTATTAACAATTATTCCTGGTTATTTAACCGGATAAATTATAAAAACTCTTTGTATGTGGAGATGTGGTGGTTGGGGGTGGACTGGCACTGGGACAGGGACAGGGACAGGGATGGGGTTGTGGGGGATAGGAAGGTATCCTATGACAACTAAAGTTGCTTGGTATTGTTCATTTGCATTTCTTAGAGAAGAGCTCGAGTATTTAGTTGTTGAGATGATGCCGACTTAAGGAAAAGATGGCAGATGAATAGTCTTAATTTGCGTTTACATGGGTGCTGTGAGCATTGATATCTGACTCGAAATGAAAATGAATTGAGAGTTCATAGATTACAGGAATTATATTGGCAAGTGATTACATATCTGATATAGTAAAAGTTAGGATATCAACAAGCTTTGTTTTGTCATGAATTTGTCATCAGAAAAAACTTTTATGTATATTTTGTTATTTTTGTCTCTCTTCTTTACCCTATTTCAAATCAGCTC
This sequence comes from Fraxinus quadrangulata, assembly GCA_903798255.1. Taxonomy (NCBI): domain Eukaryota; kingdom Viridiplantae; phylum Streptophyta; class Magnoliopsida; order Lamiales; family Oleaceae; genus Fraxinus; species Fraxinus quadrangulata. The sequence goes on along the minus strand of CAIGRB010091871.1, from coordinate 66,508 downwards.
TTGGGAATAGAATAGGAATGAAGAAAATTTGCCTTCTAGCTTAAATAGAAGAGGCTAATCGAGATCCTAATATTGCCAAAGCCCATGGGGGCATATCCGTATTAGCGTAGTGTGTGAACTTACTCGTGAAGGAAATGATCTTTACGTGGAAATGAAAGAGTCTGGAGTCATTAATGAAGAAAATATTGCAGAAAAATATTTCATTATGCTGTCATGTTGAACTGAACACCAAATTTTCATTTTAGTTTTATGGTGAGGTCTAGTGTTGACAATCAGACCTCAAAATCAGCTTATCACAGGATGCTGAATACCTGTTATCCAAAGTTAAAAACTTAAAATGACTCGAGAAAATGTTGTCAATGAAATGTGTATAATGAGCTTCTACATGTATAAAGAATTCTATGATCATTCAATCCAAACCCTATCTTATGCTGAATACGGATTATGATTTGTTTGTCATGCAGTGTGAGGTGTATACTGAATATGTGGTAATTTCAATTATTGGTTTTGTTACTGATATAAAAGTTCATAAGACTATAATACGAATCATAGAGCTTCAGATTCACGTATCTGGAGCCTTGCTAATGAATATTTATGTTTAAGTTCGTTGATAGAATCAATTCTATGAAATTTCAACTAAACAGTTTAACAATGTTTATTTCTTTTTTTCTTAAGAGAATAATACTACTCATGAAATTGTTACAGAGAGAGTTTGGCTTTTAATTTCTTATATGCTGATATAACTTTTATGGTGATAATGTAGCAAAGAGTGTATGTGAGTGGAGGGAAGAAAGCAGAGGAAGCACTTGAACTGGAGGTGTATAATCAGGGCATGCTCAAGACTGAGCTTTGCAACAAATGGCAACAGACAGGTGCGTGCCCGTATGGAGATCAGTGCCAGTTTGCTCATGGCATCAAGGAGCTCCGCCCAGTCCTTCGTCACCCTCGCTACAAGACCGAGGTGTGCCGAATGGTCCTCAATGGTGATCATTGCCCCTATGGTCACCGCTGCCACTTCCGCCATTCCCTCACTGACCAGGAGAAATTAATGAGGTCAATGAATACCAGGTTACTCGAGCCTCGGTAATACTTTCTGATTATCCAAGTTATATGATAAATCTTAAATTGACTATATTACAATCCTCCAAATAATGGAAAACCTTCCACACAAGGGAAGCAATTCAGTTCAAAACTAGGCACTGTAAGTACAATAATGGTATCGTAAATAGCTAATCTGTACTTCGATAATTTTGCACCTCCTTTACGTTAAATATGCATTTGAGACATACATATGATGTTTTGTACGATAATCATGGCTGAATCAGCCGAGTAAACTCTTTTTGTAATGATAAAATGCAGTCTACATAATCAACTTCTGATTGCCCTTGTTCATTTTCTGTGTTTATTTCTTTCGATTTCAATCCTAGTAATGATTCTGTGAAGCAGGTGCGGATGCAGGGGCAGGGGGGCCAGCCCCCAGCCCATTTCATTTTGAAGGGTAGAAAAAAAAATTTGTATGACATTTTTTATTTTTTTGATGTGTAATTTTTTTTTTTTTTTTTTTCCATTGTAGCCTGGCTTGAATCCGGTCCTGAATCTAACCATGCTGTGAAGGCTAGATCATTTTCATTATGGAATGAAATACTTTATCATCTCATCCAGGAGGACAAGACGCTTCATGCCATTCTGTAATGCTATATTTAATAACATGAATCGTGCTATGCGCTCAAATGTTAGAAAATATAGTAAGATGGGTTATGATATGCGCAGTCTTTTTTTCCTCTTTGGGTATTCACTAAGCCCTTGTTTAACAATCATACATTTGAAAAAAAATAGTTTTGAATAGTGATTTTTAGGAGAATGTGTGGTTAAAAAGTAGGAAAAAGATTTTGATTTACTTAAAGGATATTTATTATGTGAATATGTGATTGAAAATTCGTATGTAATAAAAAATAAAAAGAGTTTGAAAAGTATAATTGTCAAACAAGGGCTAAATATGATTAAGGTTCTGTATGTTGAGATCGAATTGCCTTTAGATTAGATTGTTTAACAATCATACTTTTGGAAGAAAAAAAAATCATACTTTTGGAAAAAAGAATTTTGAATAGTGATTTTTAGAAAAATATATGATTAAAAAGTATATTTACTGTGTAAATATGTGATTAAAAATGAGTATGTAAAAAAAAATAAGAAAAAAAAAAGAGTTTGAAAAGTATGATTGTCAAATAAGGGTTAAATATGACTATAAAGTTCGGTATGTTGAGATCGAATTGCTTGTTAGATTAGAGTACTTTCAAACTTGATGAATATTGAGCACTTTTACAATGATCAACAAAGTGTCACGTACAAATAACTTTATACTAACCACATTATAGTATGAGCTCAAGGAACATAAGTTCAAGCAATGGGTTGGTTGAATCAAAATAGTGAAGGTGAGTATATTATTTTGTTAAGAAATCAGGCATCCAAATATTTAATAAGAAGACAGTTTCTTCTATGAACTAAAATAGTTAACTTTTCATAACATAATTAATAAATTATTTAAAATATTTATTTAGTCGAGTTCATTATACTAGCAGGGTTTCCAATGAGTGTTGCTTAGGAGGTCACTTGGGCTTTGGGGATTAGTCGTGTCAGTGTTGAGAATTACAAGTTTAATACATATATTAAAAACATGATTTCCCTGTACGATTGGATAGTGGGATATTATGGATACAATAAACATGATTTCATTTTAGGGTTATTATGGATAAAATGTATAATGAAGATGATAGATGTGTTTATAAAAAAAGGAAAATACTATGTGTACCTTATGGTACACATAGAGGTGTCCATAATGGACACTTGTGTCCCCCCTATTGGGGGGGAGCCCGGTAAAAAAAACAAGATTTTTCATTATTTGATTGGATCAAAAAGAAACTTTGGGATTGCTGAATCAATCTATTTAGCCGGGTGGGCCCGGAGCCCCCCCAATAGGGGGGACACATGTGTCCCTTATGGACACCTCTATGTGTACCATAAGGTACACATAGCACAACCCATAAAAAAAATGATGCTTACTATTTAACAAAATAAAAAATGAGGAAATTAGGTCCACTAATCTAAAAAAATAAAGAAATTAAATTAATATTAGCGATTCAAAATCTGTTATCTTGCGACGCGACCATGATGAATATGTTATGGATGAAATCAAAATGTCGAAAATTGTCTTGCATGAATTATTGAACTCAAATTTATGAATATTAATTTTTCTTTTCATTTCTTTCATTAAGTGTAAAAGAATTATAAAGTTTAAACAGTGATTGTTAAGTCAATTTCTTGTGATCATTTTTAACTTGTTATTATGAAAGATGTATTTTAAAGTTTGTCTTAGAAGAAACATGCATTTGAATTTTTCCAGAACTTTCCCCAAAATAGATTGGCCGACAGGTTCAAAACTTTGAAAAGAATAATAATGCAGCTGGACAGGCAAGCTGCTTGCTAATAATTAGGGACGAAGTCACTGCCTTAACTTTGAAAAGAAAACAATGCAGCTGGACAGGTAGGCTGCTTGCTAACGATTAGGGACGGGCGGGTTTAAATTGGGTGAGTGTGGTGCCTAAACAGGCTGGAGTTTGAAAACAATTAGGGAAGGTTTTTTTTAATTTTGGCTGATAAAGTTCAAAAATTTTTTAATTTTATGCCAAAACGGGAAAGATAATACTGCACAAAGCAGTCAACAATGCTGAATTACTGCAGGAACAGTTTGAATTGATTCAAATTTTCCAAAAAAAAAAAAAAAAAGTTTGAATTCACTGCCCAATTTACTAAAAACAGCTAAACAAGAACCGGAATCTTCAACGGTAAATCATAACCTGATGACCCAGTTTCAATCTACCAAAACATATGAATCTTTCATAAGTGTATTTTTGCACACTTATTTAATACTTAAATGAACTTATATATTGATTAAATGAGCGAATTTCTACTCACAATTATATAATTATTATTTTTGTAGGTAAAAATCATCTAAGAAATAAAACAACGCAAAAAAGAGGAGAAATCAAAATGACCAAAATCGTGCAAAATTGTGAATTGGGGGACCAAAATGCACAGGAACGAAAGTTAAAGGACTTGGATGCAATTTTGGAGGGCATGATTGAAATGAAATTCAAAATTTGAAGATCAGATTGTACAAGATCAAAGTTGAGGGACCAATCATGCAAATAGTGGTTGACTAAGCTAGACGACATGAAAGGAGAAAAGACCTATGCACGCGAGCCTAGAGCTAACCTAAGAGCAAAGCGCAATGCCAGCACGTGCGCGCCGATTTTCGGCCGTTTTTGTTGTTTTTGTTATACCTAGCTTTGACTAATTTTAATATTTGCTCTTTAATGTTAAATTACTTATTTTCATGTGTTTTTAGTATTGTTATTATTGCATTTTCATTTATATGGTCAATGAATGATTACGCTTAGTGATTTGTACATCGTTCGAGAGAAGATTGTGCATTTTAGACCAAGTAGTATAAATCCTAAGTTTGTGAAGGGGATAGAGATATACTCCTAACTCTATGTAACCCATTGAATTATTTTCACAAAAATTTAATGCGATTGTTTGATTTTAATCCTATAGAAATATAGTAAGTTAAACCAATCAATTAGGGTTAATTTCGCTCGAGATAGGTAATTAACTAAACTTGGAAAATCGAGTCTAACATCATAAATGCGTAATTTATTAATTGGCTTTTGGACAAATTAATTAGGCGACGGTTAAGTGAAACCATGAATCTCAACAATGTTTTTCCTCCAAAATTCCCAAGTGTGTATGTTTTCTTATTTTGTATATTTTTGGTTAATTTTCCTTATTTTCTAAAATCAAATTTTATTGTGTATTTTCTTTTATTGTTAAAATTAAATTGTCTAAAGTTGTGTAACCTAAAGTAAATATTCTTCGAGTGACGACACTCGGACTTAAAAAGTCTACTTTATTACTTAAACGCGATCCGTGCAGTTGCGGTTTGCACTTTTATAGCGAACAAGTTTTTGACGTTGTTGTCAGGGAATGTTTTTACTTTGATTACCACTTTAGTTAATTTTAGTTTTAACAATTTTTGTTATTTACTAATTTGTTTTTATTTTTGTATATTTGGTTAAACACCATATTGTTAATCCATTTGTGTTGGTATTCTCTCCTTGAAATTTTCAGTTTTATTTGCATTATTCTCATCTTGGTAAAGTAACAAAATTTTTGCAATAACTAATATCTACATTGACTATGGAAATATGATTGGAGGTCCAAGATGTGAAATTTGTCAACCGATGCATTGTGTAGGACAATGCTTGTATTCGTATGCCGATACCTCATTGTCGAAACTTCTTTGGCTTAGATAATATTTGAAATGTCGAAAACAAGCACTAGACAATTTTGATAATAGTTACATGCTCGCGAGAGATTATATACCTGACAATTGGGACGAGGACATTAAATTTTTGAGAGATGGTCCTCCATTTTTGAATAAGAAGGTACTTGTAAAGTATTACCATGAACTTGTCAAGTTGGAAGTAGATGATATGCTTGTGGGAGATTATGAATATTGGGATGGATTTCAAAAGTGGGGGTATGATCCACTCGATTGAGTTAATAGGAATGGCTTGTCATTGCCCGTGGAGTTTGATTGCGGACCAATCATTCAACTCGATGAAAGTTGAACCATTGAAGAGGAGCTTAAAATGAGTGAACATTTAATCACAATGAAGATAAACGAGGACGTGGCAATCAATAAGGAGAAAATCAACTTACATTCTTCCGACTTAGTTGATTGACAAGAAATTGATTTTGTGATTAAGCTCGATGAGGAAGTAGAAATCTTCATAGTTAAATCTGAATTGGATGGAATAGACAAGTCTTATTATATGAAAATGGGCACTGCTGAGTTTTAGATGTCAAATGAAGAGTGGAACAAAGCCAAAAAAAAAAGGTGCAAGGCTTTAGATGCCCATGAGTCAATTGCCAAAGTCGAGCTAAAGACTATAAAAAAGCACTTGTTGAAAACTTTCTAACCCTTAATCTTTTTATTTTTTATTTTTGTCATTATATATTAATTTTTTTGTAGTTATATAACTTTTTGAAGTCTTGTGTTTATCATGGATCTCGACATGTTGAAAGCTTATTTTGAATATGTTGGTCACACTTACCAACTTTGATTTTAACCCATTTAATTTACTCATTTCTTGTGATATTGTTAAGACACCACAAGTTATTTCATGGGATACTTGTTGAAAGAAATGATTTGAAATCAAATTGAGGCTTGATCTCAAGTTTGGGGGTGAATTAAAAATGAGCTAATCAAGAGCACCACATGTAACGACCCAAAATTTACCTTTTGAATCGTTATACATGTACCATAAAAATTACTTTCATAACCAAAAGAAAAAAAAGGATAATGTTTTCTTGATATTAGTTTTAAGAGAAATACAATGAACATTATTAAAATTCTTAACTACATAATTTATTCTTTATTTATCACCCACGCAAGCACATTCAAACCCACATTTTTAGTTACATATAAAAGGTTTAATATAGATGTGTGAGACATAAATCTCAGTAAATGAGTAATAAGGAATTTCATCTCATATTTAAATACGAAATCATAACATAAATATGGAGATACGGGGAATTAAAATCTGAACTTTGTGGCTATAATTCCTGTGTGTAGCACTGCTAATTTTCGGTCCTTTGAACTTACACATATATGACCCTTATCATAATCATAATTTGGATTTTCGTATCATCATATTCATAACATAAATTTACGTAATTTAAATAATGAAAGAACAATCATACTACTACACTTACATCCGTATGGAAGAAGATCTTTAAAGGTAAATCAAAGAAATTTTGTTTTTAAACTTTCGATCCAAAATTCCTTGGACACCATGCGTGCTAAACTTTGTAATGTGAAAATGTTTATATGGAAGATGAGTGAGACGAAGAGAGATACAAAGTACAACACAAGTTGTGTGTGAGTGTAAGTGATGTAAGGGGGGTATAAATAGGGGTTTCTAAGGTTTGACCCCTTTACACCTATTTTTGGTACTAGCATTCATTTCTCTATTAATGTCACACATTTTTTCCATATAAAATATAATCAATCATTCAACTAATTATCAAATTAAATATATTAATAAATATATAATTGCTACTAATAAGATATTGCCATATAATTAAAATATTTGATTTAATTATGCCAAAATAAATATTCTATCATACCATATAAAAATGTGAAATTGCTAATTATAAATGCATAAATAATGTTTCTAATTTTTAATAGATGAAAGTTTCTCTAATTATAATAATTAACCAATTAGTTATGTTAATTGACATGCAAAATTTATATTAAATCATGCAATCACATTCAATCAAAGTAGAAATTAAGTTACTTTCCATAATCTAGATACGGGAAACCCATAATCTTTTCCTTGACTAAACATGACAATTCCACAATCATTTCTTTACCAAAATTTGAAATTAAAAAAAAGTGCACATTGGGTCCTTCAACTATGAAAAGTCATCAATTTGGTCCCCTAACTTTCAACATCTTATACTAAGGTCCTAAATTCAAGATTAATAACTATTAGGACTTTTTGGGTGTTATAATCTACCCTTCTTAAAATAAATTTTCGTACTCGAAAATGACCTTAGAATCGTTGTTAAATAGTTGGGGACGCTTAGTTCGTATTTCATCCTTGCATTTCCAACTTGCCTCTTCGACTGAATGGTGTGACCATAACAGTTTGACCAATGATATTTCTTTGTTGCGAAGGTTTTGTACTTTCTAAGCTATAACTTAAAGTGAGGTTTCCTCTCAAATCTAGCTAAATTTTCAAGGGTTGATGTGTCACCATGTGATTTAAATAAGGAACGTACTTCTTGAGCACCTATAAGGAAGATGTCGTTTACTATAGAAAGCTCTAGTGGCAAAGCAAGTTGATAAGCTACATTTTCAATCCGTTTGAGTATCTTGAAAGGTCAAATGTACCTCGATCGAAGTTTCTCTTTCTTGCTAAATTGTAAGACAAGTTTCATTGGCATGACTTTCAAAATACTCCGACAATAAATCCAGTTTCTTTCGCTTTCTATCAACATAAATTTTCTGTTGATTCTTAACCCAATCATGGAGTGTCGATCGAACCAATAGTGCTGCCATTCGAGTGACAGTGTCTGACGAAATTGTGAATACTTCAAGACTTAAATCTTTCGAATTCCTTCCATAGAGATTTCTAAGCTATTAACATTGTTGCTTTATCTATGGTTTTCCTACTTAAAGCTCATGCCACTATGTTTGCCTTGCTTGGAAATGGATTTCACTGTTTTCCTACTTAAAGCACCTGCCACTACGTTTGCCTTGCTTGGTAACAGATTTCACTGTCATAATCCTTTACTATTTCAAGCCATCTTCTCTGCCTCATGTTCAATCCTTCTCAGTAAAAAATCGAAGGCAAAAATATAATTGAGGCTCTTATGATCTATATAAATGTCACATTTACTCCCATACAAGTAGTGTCTACAAATCTTCAAGGTGTGTACTACTGCTACGAGTTCTAGGTCATATTTGGGGTAATTCTATTCATAATGTTTCAACTGTAATACACAACCTATCGTGCTTGGATGCAACACTGTATGTTACAAAACATTGTGATCCTTTAGGCGCATTAACTTACTTCAATTCTTCAAATGTTCCTCGTGCTCTTCTTCAGTATTCGAATAATTCAAAATATTATTGTGAATACAATGACAAATTGATCTAGGTATTCATAGAATACATGGTTTATCAAATCCATGAGTACTCTGGGAGCATTAGTCATGCCAAATGGCATAACTAAGAACTCGTGATCGTATCGAGTTTTAAAGGCCGTTTTTGACATATGCTAGATTTGGTCCTCAATTGGTGGTATCCCGACGTCATGTTGATCTTTGAAAATGCCCTTACGCCTCGTAATAAGTCAAACAAGTCCTTGGTCATGGGAAGTGGATAATTATTCTTAATAGTGATTCTATTCGGTTCATGATAGTCGATGCACATTCTCATTAACACGTCTTTCTTTATAAAGAATAACATTGGTGCTCCCAACGATGATACACTGGTCGAATGAATCCCTTTTCCCAACAATTCTTCTATTTTTTATTTCAATTCTTGTAATTCCTTAGCGCCATTCTGTAAGGAGCCTTAGAAATAGGTGCACCACCAGGAATCAAATCAACTGTGAACTTCGCTTCCCATTTCAGAGTCATCCCAAGTAACACCTCGAACAAAAAAAAAGCTTCTTTTTTACTTCCATATTACTTTAATATCTCCCGCTGTAGTACTTTATCTTCCTTTGCCAGCAATAACATATATCCCTTACTTTAAGAGTCTTCAGGCTTTCACAGAAACAACTTGGAGTGGGGGTTTTGTCATTGTCACTAAAAGGTGAAGTTCTATCCTTTAGACTACCTAAAAACTATTTCTCGTTCAAAGCATAGCATGATTCTTAGAAAGCCAATCCATACCCAAAATTACGTAGAATTCATGTATATTCAAAACATATAAGTTCGTTTCCCAAGTCCTACCATCAATTTCTATCTTAATTGTCCTTATTATGTGATCTTTATCTTGTGTTTCTCTAATTCCATCTTTGAGGATAAGTCATCATGTCAAGGTCACTATCTTTGTAAAAACTCGAGTCGAGGGTTCTATAACTTCCAACCTTAGTTTTTAAAAATCTCTCACCAACTATTCTCGTATTGGGGTCACTGACACCAACTTTCCAACTATCTTCTAGCTTAAGGCATCACCTACTCGTTGGCTTCTAGATCCAACAGGTTGTGATTAAAGTTCCCCACATATGTCCTATTCAACATCAAGAATATCTCATGTTTTCGGATTAATCTCTAACCAATTGCAAGCGTCTATCAACTATTTTAAAAAATAAACTTATATTGACTTCACTTTCTAATTTAAACAAATATAACTAAGTTAAGCACATTGTTTCATAGCTAAACATGCTCCATAAATCATACTTCCCTTGAAATATAGGTTCCCAAAATAAAGATTTCTAAATTAGATATTTCCATAATTAGAAGTTTCTAAAATTTAGAAACTTTCTTAATTAGGGTGCTTTCCTAAATGAAATTTTCTAATTTAAAGGGTTTTTATGCATAAGAGTTTCTAACCTTGAATCTTTCCGTAACTTGGAATTTCAAAATTTAAATACATGTTTCAAATTATGAAATTTCAATAAAGAAACACATAAAGTGAAAATTATGCATAGTTGAACACATCTTTATAAGCGTAGTTCTAACATGATCCCATGTGTATTCATACTTATTCACATAACAATATATATATATTTCTTGAAATAGAAGTTTATTAAAATGGATGCTTCTCAAAATATAAATTTACTGAAATATGATTTTTTTTAAAGTAGAAGTTTCTTAAGGTAATAGTATCTCTAAATAGACACTTCACAAAATGGAAATTTCCTGAAATCAGAGTTTCTAAAATAGAAGTTTCTTAAAATAGGAATTGCTAAAATAGAGGTTTCTAAAATGAAATTTTCTTAAAATTTTTTGAAAATAAAGTTTCTAATGATGGGAATCTTCTTAAATATGGAGTTGGTTTTGAACTATTGTTTTTGTTTTATTGACCTAAATAACGCTCAACTGAGTGACTCCCAGGTGATGAGGAGGGTTACAAGTGGACCACTTAAATTTTAAGCTCTCCTTTGACAATTTACTTCAGTTTTGTGAATACACAAGCCAATAAAACTCGAACAATAAGTAAGGAAATAGAAGTATTTGGACGTATAATTCTCTCATTTCTTAATTAGACTATTATTTGATCGAGAAATTCTCTAAGATCGACTATTCTTATAGGTTGATACGTTCCCTAACTTACCCAATAGTCTAAAGTCACATTATCATAAAATTGTCATTTTGATCATAAGTGGAGATTTTTCGAAATTTAAACTTTCATAAATCTACACTTTCAAAAATTTGGAAGTTTCCATAATTAGGCACATATAAAGAAGAACATATACAAAAATAAGTAAATTTTCATAGTTAAACAAAATTCTAATTTATTTGAACATAATTTCATACATATGTATTCACATAACCGTGCATGAACATGGTTAAATTTTCAAAAACTAGCATGCTCTAAACATAGGTAAACATAGTGAACATGATTAAATATAGTCTTCATCATATAATAATAACATTAACTAATGTAGTTACACATCTTTTTACCTGATTTGAGGGCTTCGGAGCTTGGAAATTGGCATCGTGTGGTGGTAATGTAATAAAACTTCAATTTGATTTTTTTTTTTTTTGGTTTATAAAAATTTGTTGATGTAATTAAAAATATATAATATATATCTTTTCTGAAAAAAAGATTGTTTCTATAAACATTGAACAATATTTTTCTAAAAGATATGAACATTTTTTTAAAAAAAAGAAATCAGTCTACAGAAACGTAGACCCGCTCTAATACCATGTTGTAACAACCCAAATTTTACCTTTTGAATCATTATACATGTACTGTAAAAAATTAGTTTCATAATCAAAAGAAAAAAAATGATAATGTTTTCTTAATATGCGAGGATTTAATATTAGTTTTAAGAGAAATATAATGAACATTATTAAAATCTTTAACTACATAATTTATTCTTTATTTTTCACTCACGCAAGCACATTCACCTCCGATCGCCTCGAACCCACATTTTTAGTTACCTATAAAAGGTTTAACATATACGTGTGAGATATAAATTTTAGTAAATGAGTCATAATGAATTTCATCTTATATTTAAATACGAAAAATCATAACATAAATATGGAGACATGGGGAATTAAAATCTGAACTTCATGGCTATAATTCCAGTGCGTAATGCTACTAAACTTCGGTAATTTGAACTTACACATATAAGACCTTTATCATAATCATAACTTGGATTTTCGTATCATCATAGTCATAACATAAATTTACATAATTTAAATAATGAAAAAATAATCCATACTACTACACTTACAATCGTATGGAAGAAGATAAGGGTAAATCGAAGAAATTTCGTTGTTAAACTTTCACTCCAAAATTCATTGGATATCATGCGTGCTAAATTTTGTAATGTGAAAATGCTTATATGAAAAATGAGTTGAGAGGAAGAGAGATATAAAGTACAACATAAATTGTATGTGAGTGTAAGTGATGTGAGGGAGGTATAAATAGAGGTTTCTAAGGTTTGGCCCCATCTACCTATTTTTGGTACTAGCATTCATTTCTCTATTAATGTCACACATTTTTCCATATAAAATGTAATCAATCACTCAACTAATTATCCAATTAAATATATTAATAAATATATAATTGCTACTAATAAGATATTGCCATGTAATTAAAATATTTGATTTAATTATACCAAATTAAATATTCTATCATACCATATAAAAATGTGAAATTGCTAATTAAAAATGCATAAATAATGTTTCTAATGTTTAAAAGATGAAAGTTTATCTAATTATAATAATTAACCAATTAATTAGGTTAATTAACATGCAAATTTTATATCAAATCATACAATCACATTTAATCAAAGTAGAAATTAAGTTACTTTCCATAATCTAGATACGACAATCCCAGAATCTTTCCCTTGACTGAACATGGCAATTCCATGATCATTTCTTTACCAAAATTTGAAATTAAAAAAAAGTGCACATTGAGTCCTCCAACTATGAAAAATCATCAATTTGATCTCCTAACTTTAAACATCGTATAGTAAGGTCCTAAATTCAATATTAATAACTATTAGGACCTTTTGGGTGTTATACCATACGTCCAAATCGAGCATTTGTACCTCTTCACAAATATACAACTGGGAAAGTTTCGTTATCCTCGCTTCTCTTTTATCTTGTTCGTTACACATTAATGATAATGTATGATTTAAGTTTGGAGGTAACTGTGCTTTAGTTGTTATTATTTTTTTGTTGACATGTTAGATAGCCTTGCAGATTTAGGATTGTTTGATGTTTAAAATTGTTGTTGATTCATGAGCTATGCATGACCAAATTGCTTGTCAATGTAAGATCCCAAGTTACTTGGGATACAATAGTCATGATTAATTATTATCTAAATGTGGAGATTTTGGACTAATGGATAGATTTTTGAATTGGTATGAACTAGGTTGTGAGTTGTGCATTTTTTTATCAATCTTACATTTTCTTCTCTTTCACTTAACCATATTGTGAAATAAGTTTGGGGTGGTCGAGCCGGTGAAGAATATTATCTAGAAATGTGTTGATTTCATTCATGTGAACATATTTGTGTGCAGTGTCTTTTGCTAACTATAAGCTAGGTAATGACTATATACTAGGGATCTAAGCATTACACTTGTTAATCTTGTCTCACTATGTAGCCTTTTTTACTCGAGTTATTAAGTCCGTAGGGGTATCTCGAAACTTAATACCCTTTGGTCTAAAAAAAGGAGGAGTTATCGACCTAAAACTTGCTACATAGATCAAAAAGAAAGTTTAAGGGATTGAGGTCAATCATGAGCTTTTATTGAAAATATTGATAAAAATTGTGCAATTGTATTTGATGTTTGAGCTTAGATAACTGGTAGGTTTGAATTACTTGGTGTAAGCTTAAATGTCGAAGCATCCATCTAGTAGAGAATCATCACGTGGATAGATTTTTTACATTGCTGATTAGGCCCAACCAGACTAAAGCGAAAAAATAAATGAGTGATTTGAGAGCAACCTTTAGGTTTACACTTGGAAAAAGAAAGTAAATATATATTGAAGGAGTGTGAATCTCACGAGTGGGAAATGAAATATTTGACTGCAAAGGGTCAGGTTAGAGCCAATTTGGAATTTTTCCGTCTTAACAACATTTTTCCTAATTTAGATGATGATTGAAAGTGACTATGCACACATATACATCGATCAAACATTGGATGAGCTTAAATTGTTTTAGTAGCATTATTTGATGCATATTTGTGTATCGATTACACAATTTTACACTCGTTTATATTTTTAACAAGCTATGTAATGTGTTGATCATTATCACATGTGCTTGATTGTGTTGTAGATAATCTTGTTCAGGACGAGGAAGAACTTAGGTTTGGGGTATTTGATAAGTGTATTTTTTTGTACACTTATTTAATATCTATATGAGCTTAAATATTGATTAAATGAGCGAATTTCTACCCAACACTATGTGTTATTCCTTTTGTAGGTAAAAATCACCCAAAGAAATAGAACAATGCAAAAAAGAGGAAAAGAGGAAAAAAAATGACCGAAATCGTGCAAAATTATGAATTTGGGGGCCAAAATGAACAAGTGCAAAAAGTTAAAGGACTTTGGATGCAATTTTTGGAGGACATGATTGAAATGAAAGTCAAAATTTGAGGATCAAATTGTACAAGATCAAAGTTGAGGGACTATGCATGAAATTAGTGGAGGACTAAGCTGGACGGTATGAAAAAAGAAAAGACATGGACACCCACGGGCTTAAATGGTGCGCACGTAAGATGCTTAAAAATTAACCTGAAACCAAAGCGCAATGCCCGTGCACTCCCCAAAAATGCCAGCGCGTGCGCGCCGCTCTCCAACTGGAGCCCCTTTTTACTTTTTTTGCCAAATTTTGGGAAGGTTTTTTGGGCAATTTTCATGACACGTTTCTAGTAGCCCCCTTTTCCTAATAATTCATCATTTAGTCTTCTTTCCTTGAGTTTTCTTTTCATTTTCTTCTTTCATTTTCCTTTCTTTTTCTCCTCCTTTTTATTTTTTTGGTATTTTGGGGATACAAACCAAGAGCAGAGCACAGGAGAATACATTCAAGGGTTTGGAGAAATATTTGGGGAAGTCAATGCCAAGTTCCAAAAAATGGTTTTATCTATAACTTTATATTTTCTCAATTATTTTGCCATATTTGTAATGTATTGTTATAAATATTCTTTTATATAACATGGGCTAAGTATTTTTGTTGGGATTTATGGTTGAAACTAGATCTAGCTTTAATTAATTTTAATATTTGCTCTTTAATGTTAAGTTACTTATTTTGATGTGTTTTTACTATTATTATTATTGCATTTTCATTTATATGGCCAATGAATGATTACGCTTAGTGATTTGTACATCGTTCGAGAGAAGATTGTGCATTTTAGACCAAATAGTGTAAACTCTAACTTTATGTAGGGGATAGAGATATACTCCTAACCCTATGTGACCCATTGAACTATTTTCACAAATATTTAATGCGGTTATTTGGTTTTAATCACATAGAGATATAGTAGGTTAAATCAATCAATTATGGTTAATTTCGCTCGAAAGATGTAATTAGCTAAACTTGGGAATCGGTCTAATATCGTAAATGAGTAATTTATTAATTGCCTTGTGGACAAATTAATTAGTCGACGATTAAGTGAAAAAATGAATCCCAACCACATTTTTCCTTCAAAATTCCCAAGTGTTTATGTTTTCTTATTTTGTAGATTTTTAGTTAATTTTTCTTATTTTTTAAAATCAAATTTTATTGTGTGTTTGTTTTTATTGTTAAAATTAAATTGTTTAAAGTCGTGTAATCAAAAGTAAACATTCATCGAGGGATCGACGACTCTGACTCAAAAAGTCCATTTTTGCGATTTGCACTTTTATAACGAGCAATATTCAAGAACAATCCCAAATCTTAAGAAAAACGAATTTGTCAAGAAGCTGGGTTCGGCCATTAAGCTTCAAAATACCCAAGAAAACTGGCTGAGTAAAGCTAATAACCTGCTGGACAGTCTTCAAAACTTCAAAGAGGCTTTAAATATTCCAAGAGAAGCACCAAGAATCTGGTCAAAACTTAGCAAACAAACTGCATAAACAATGCATATGACCTGCTGCAGTTTTCAAATCTTCAAGAGGAGATGAAAATTTTGAAACTTTCAAGGCCAATGCTTAACATTTCTGGCCGGTCTTCAAACCTCCAAGGCACTAGAAATCTTCAAAGATAACATTTTGAATCTAACCAGATTTTACAGTATCTGCAATGCTAGTTTCTAAATTACCAAGTGATAATGGTAAAATCGAACAAAATCAATGAGCTCACATATGTAAGGGGCGACTAAAGTGAGTGTTTCTCTCACTAAAGTTGAGAGCTACTCTCTCTAACACCTTACATAGTGACTAACTGCAATACTAGTAATTTTTATAATACTAGTTGTATTCAAAAGTGACAATACTTTTAAGAGTGATATCTTAGCTCTTTCAAAAAAGTGACATTTGCCTTTATTTTGGGGTGTTGAAATTTTTAGAATAGTGATTGATGGGAGAATGTGTGGTAGAAAAGTAATGAAAAGTTTTAGATTTGTGTGTAATATTATTTTATTTGATGAATGTGTGGTTGAAATGAAGAAAGAGAAAAAATTAATGTAATATAATGAAGAAAAATGGGGGTCAAACGGGGGCTAAGTATTGGGCCAAATAACATATGGCCCAAATCAATTTAAAAAAATGATTGGGTAGAGAAAAAAATTAATGTAATGTATGGAAAAAATGAGGGCCAAACGGGGGCTAAAGGGAATTAGGCCTAATAGTTTGGACCCAAATGCAGAATTAAAACAATAACAAGCAACAAGTCACTTATTACTATCTTTAGATGATTAAGTTCAATTAATCCAATTAAACATGTGTCAATTAAGCAATTTAAACAATCAAATCAAAAGCAATAAAACTAAAGTAAAGAATACTAAGAAGTGATGACGGAGGAAAACTAATTGAAAAACTCTTCACATTAATAAAAAAAAAAAAAAACCTCTAGGAAAATCTTGCCAAAACGATCAACTAAAGAAGTTAACTTACAATTAGTTCAGACACTGCTAAACCTTAGCTAAATCTGACCATCTAACTTGTAAATTACCAATGAACTTCTTTAGCTATGCACGTTCGCACTTCCCGAAACTTTGAGACACTTTTCTCTCCACCGGATCACCAAGAACAAATCTCGTTCTTCACCCAAGTTCCTCTTCTTAAACTTCGGAACTTTGAAAGCTTATTGGAGAAGGTAGGGCTTTGTTTGGTGTTTAATCAAATGACCTTTTTGTGTTTTGATCTATTGATTGAGGCAAGAGATACTGAAATATGTTTTGGATCTTCAAAATATGTTCTCTTGACTTAATTCAAAGCTCAACCAATGTTGGAACAATGTTTGAGATGAATATATGGACAATGGATAATGTGGTTTAATCAAGAGATCAATGAACAATGTTTTAGATCTTGAAAAATGTGACCTCTACAATAAAATAATGATTCAACGCACATTTGGACGTTTCATGGATTTTATATTTATAATGGGTAGTATTTTGGGTAAACTAGGATTGAAAATTAAAATCGAATTTAAAGAGTTCTCAGGCTCACCGTCGCTCGAGCCACCAATCATTGTGCCAACGAGCAGCGACCTCGCCTTTCGAGTGGGACGATCATGGCTAGCAAGTGCCAAATGAATTGTTGTGAGCACTCGAGCGGGCAGTAGGCGGGTAGAAAATGGTCAACATCTCGAATCTTGATCTTCTTGAATGTCTTTCTCTCCTTTTAGGACTCTATCAATCCCAAACTATTTTAACTACAATTACAACTCAGTAACTCCTATTTTGACTTTAATTATAACTTAATAACTCATGATTTTGAATACAGAAATTGCCAATAACTAATTTAGACATTGTCAATTACAAATTTGACCTAATAAATTCCCAATTTGGCATTCTATGATAAAATCATTTATTTCAAAGTCAAAATCAAAACAAACTAACTACAAACTACCTAAAGATTTTATTCCCAAAATTTACTTCAACATATTTCCTAAAACATATGGAAACAACAATACCACTAAAAAACAAGACTAAAGTGACAACTAAAAGATATAATTAAGTCAAATAAAACAATACAAGTAAAACACATGTAACACCAAAGTATGTTATACAAAGTGCATCAATAACTCAGAAATAAATATAGAATATATATTAATATCAATATTGACAAAATACTAAGAGTCCGTTTGATTGCAAGGGTGGAAAATAGGTTGAAAGAAAATGACTTTTAGAGAAAGTAATTGCTAGAACTTGTTTTCCAAGGAATTGTTAATTAAGTGTGTTTGATTAGTATAATTTTTCACCTGGAAATTTTTAAAATTTTGGATCTTTTTGTGTTCGTTTGATTTTGTTTTACATGAAAATTGTCCATTAAAGTAACAATTTTTTCCACAATTGGTTATAAA
>CAIGRB010091871.1:25560-41378 GCA_903798255.1 Fraxinus quadrangulata | reverse complement strand
CTTGAATGAACATGTGGATGTTTTATTTTAAAACAAAACATTGGAAACCCGCTGGGAGATTCCACTTGGATAACTTTCTTGAGTGTCGGTGGTTAATCTCTAACGTTCGGTAATGGAATTGGTCATTTGACTTGAGGTCATCATGGTACCTTATATGAGGACAGTTATATTTTGGTGATATTGGATGTTGCTCTACCAAGGGTCACTAATACGACATCGTTCGGGTATGTCAAGAATCATATGAAGGTTGTGAATGATCAATAGAGGATTCGTCACTCTTAGATAGTAAAAGATTATAATCTACATTTTATCCAGTTAAGTTGATAATGAAATCATTGGCCAAGGTGAACTCATAAGTCGAAAACTCATTTTCGACTTACATTGACTTAACAGTAGGATAAAAGAAATGATCGATAAACGAGATTGACACATATCCATATCTCGTAATTGATCGGATCATATTGACGAAAGGATTATAGTTTCACGGTAAACGAATTAGTTTGGTTTTGTCACACCACGTGACATTTTTCGTCACAAGTATTGCCCGACACATTCCTAGATGTCAATCTGAGACGATGGATGTGAATTGATGATAAATTAAAAAGTGGTATTTTAATTTATTAATTTTGATTAGATCAAAATAATAATTCATGTCGTTAGGTATCGTGATCGGGAACCTAATGGGTCAAACATAAAAGAGAACCAGAAGAATGAGATTTACCAATTAATTAATTGATAAGTGATTAATTGAGTTGCTTATTAATAGGCCCGAATTAATTAATTGGATTAATTAATTCATATACCAGATTTAATTAATTTGATTAATTAAATATTTGATTAGTTAAGTTTAAGAGACGGACCAAGCTCGTTTGGGCTTATATTAATAGGTTGCTAGGGTTTGAAAACTGTAGAAAAAAAAATCATTCTTGCTAGCACAAGAAAAGAAAACCCTAACCGTCATTCTTGTTCTCTGTGTGGATCACCATTGGAGGCTGGACAATTGAACAGTATGGATTACAGATCGTGATTATTAGAGTTCGAGAATCAGTAAAGGAGTTTGCAGAATTTATCAAATGTACAATTCCTATCACAATTTCTATCTAAATACAAAGTAGATCCGTGGTGAAAATTAAAAATTGTTATACTTTCCACTGCGCATGATTAAGTAAATTCTCAACACCATATATGTGTAAGATGTAATTAGATATATCATTTGGAGTGTATATTGTTCGATATGATGTATATTTTTTGCCTAATACAAGTGGATATGATGGAGCTTGACACTTGTCGTTGAAATCCCAAAACTATATTCCTCGAAATGTGTGACCAACCCTTATCTCTCAAATGTTGAACAATTTTATTTTACCTAATCTTGAAGACCTGAATGTCCACTTTCGATAGTTTTTTGAATATTTGATTACATATTCCTTCTTGTCCAACCTCAATACCCTAAACTCAAACTTGTTTTGGATTAGATAGAATGCTGAGATCATTTTTAGTATTCCTTTGTTACAAAGTACCTTACCGTCTACTCTTGTATCTGAGCGGATACCAATGTCACCACTAGTTCATAGTTTCTTTGTCTATACTAACGGTTGATTCACAAATATCAGATGTTATATCTTGCAATGAATGAAATTTTGCCCATTAATGGTCATTAACTCTACATATGTTAAACTGTCTTGTATTTACCCAATATCTACAGCTATAACATCAATGTGTACAGGGTAATTCAAAGGATCGCCATTTATAGATTTTAACATCAAGTATGACAAGACAATATTGTTAATCAATATCCGAATGGGAAGCAACATCTCATTCAATGTATATCTCATTGTAATTGCAACTTCTGTATAATTCAACTTCAACTCCAATATTACAATATTACAATATCAACAACTTCGATATTCTTGCAATCATCTTCTACTAAATTTAAGGATGTATGGCCTCCATACAATGACAAACGTGCACAAAGCCCATCATTGTGAAAACATAGAAATGGTAAGTCACAATTATCCCATGAAGATACAAGTTACATTAGTCACATTAACATAAGTCATAGTAACATAAGCCACATTAACATCACAAAGCTACATTAACATCAACTTTCTAATATCTCAAACAGAATACTTTCTACACAGATAAAGGTAAAATAATAACACTAATGGCCATAGATACTTGTTTGATAAGCTATTGTCACAAACTAAAAATCATCGACACTTTAATTCTTTTATCATCAACATATAGAACTAATGATTTACATTGTAATTTTTTATTATTAATTCAAGTGTGAATTATGTCTAGAGAGGTCATAAAATATAATCATCAACTATATGAAGTCACAATAAATTGCGCAACAACTTTCACATCTATATTTTCAGTTACCTGGTAACAGAAGCCACAATCTAATGATTTAAGTAAAGGATGTACCTATAGGATGTTCATTCGTGAAACTTGTTCCTACTAACTGAGGATGAGATTCCTACACAGCACTCGATTAATTTTGATAATTCCGTAAACAAGCCTGATTTTGTTGATTATGGTAAATCGATGCTCAAAATCATTACATTCATAGCGATACTTTTTATGCCAGTAAGACACAAAATCTTCACTACTATGTGATAGAAAAATATTGGGTTAATGACTAAAATGTATTTCTTTGAAATTTTCAAAATCGCATTCTGAATATATCTGTAGATATGTTGAAATCGAGAGAACATCGTGTTAGGTGGGAGAGGCTATGGGAGGTGAGAGAATAGGTAATAACTAATTGTTACATTTTTTTTATATGATAAAGGAAATTGTTAGGTCTCTATTTGTAATTGGCTATTCTTTAGACAAAATTAAAGTAATGAAATTGTAATTAAAGTCAAAATAGTTAAGGGTTGGTGTATAGTCTTTAAAGGAGTCAAAGATCTCAAAGAAGATCATATATGATCAATGGAATGCAATTAGAAGTCAAATGAGTGTCAAAGTGTTGCACAAGTCATGCTCTAAATTCTCAATTACAAGTTGTGACACATTTATCACATAGAAAACATCCAAATTTGAAAAATGTTATTTCTAGAAGATTTGTAACCCTTTGATTTATCTTTCCAATGTATTTTGAATCACCTTAATCGGACATTGAAAGAAAAATTTATGACGAAAATACTGATAATTGTTCAGAGAGAGCTCGTTGGCCGCTCGATAGGTGCTCGAGCGACGGCTTAATTTGAGGAACAACAAAATTTGATTCTTAAGCTGATTTTGAGTTCATTTTTCATCCTAAACACATCTATTATAAACATATAGCCCCATGAACGTCCCAAGATAAGTTGAATCATTACTTTGCCTTAAAGATCTCATTGTTAAGATCAAAAATACATTCCATTGATTCAACTCCTAAATCTTTGTTCATATATTTGATCACGCATATTGATCCTTTATTAGTAAAACCTTACTGTAAGTCAAGAGTTTGTTCTTTAAAATTCAAATACATATTNCCCATGAACGTTACAAAGTGCGTTGAATCATTATTTTGCCTTAGAGATCTCATTGTTAAAGATCATAAACACATTCCATTGATTCTATTGATTTAACCCCCAGAATCTTTGCTCTTATATTTGATCCCATAGATTGATCCTTCATTAGTAGAACCTTGTTGTAAGTCAAGAGTAAGTTCTTTTAAAGCCAAATATATATTCCAATACCTCTTACATCAGCCCACAGATGAAAACACGGAAAGATTATTGATCAAACACCAAACAAAATCTTACCTTCGCTATTTAGTCTTCGGAGTTCTGGGGTTTTAGGAAGAGGCGCTTGGAGTTCAAGTGCTTAAGGATGAGGTTCTTTCTTGTTGACCCCGCGAACAGAAAAGCGGCCCAGAGTTCTGGAAAGTGCGAGCGTACACAATCAAAAGAGTTCCTTGAAAATTTACAAGTTTGGTGGTTAGA
Source organism: Fraxinus quadrangulata (assembly GCA_903798255.1). Lineage (NCBI taxonomy): Eukaryota > Viridiplantae > Streptophyta > Magnoliopsida > Lamiales > Oleaceae > Fraxinus > Fraxinus quadrangulata. Next base: position 37,440 of record CAIGRB010091871.1, on the reverse strand, counting down.
ATCAGCTAAAGTTTAGGAGTGTCTAGAATAATCGTAAGTTAACTTTTCTAGTGGATTTTACTAGCACGTTTACCTGGAGGTTTTTTTTTCTAGTTAGGGATTTTCTTCCGTTAACATATTTGAAGTTATTTACTTTTTATTACTTTTGATTTGCATGTTTAATTGAATTAATTAAACTTAATCATCTGGGACATTAAGAAGTGACTTGTTGCTTGTTATTGTTTTAATTCCATTTGGGTCTAATCTATTCTGTAAATTTTAACTTTCAGAAATATTAAATTAGCCTCTAAAATTTCTAAATTTAAGTATCACACACACACACACACACATATATATATATATATGAATAATTTACTGAGCACCGATGGTAATCTTATGTTAAGTACCGGTGATGTATCATACAAATACATTAGTGGATAAACTTATGGATTTCAACATTTGAATTAAGTTTAAAAATTCATCAATGGATTTAATAGACACGTCTTGGTGCTTAACAAAATGATCTACTGAGCATCGATGACGTGTTGTATTCAAATTTATAAATTTTAAATTGTATAGTAAAAGTTGTAGCTATGAACATTTTCCTTTGGAAAAATTCATATATAACCAATAAAAATAAAACTATTCTTGATATACTACATGATATTTTATATACAGTATATGCTGGATATTATACTAAAATAAAACAAAATTACTGACTCATATAATTTCTCTAATTTTTGTAACTGAAAGACATCAACAACTAATTAGGATGTTTTATTCACTAGTTTCCTTTTTTTTTTCCAACCTGTAGAATGTTTTGCCTTCCATATTTATACACGTTTAGTTTCAAATTGGCTCCCACTTCATACTATACTTTCTTTCAGTATTCCATTCCATTTGATTTGATTTGATTTGATTATTTGCCCAACTGATATAACAAGAAGATTTTACAACAACAATTACTTTGCCTTACATTGCATGAGTATTTCTTTGGTAAGTTGGAAAACATTAAGTATATCGAACTTCAGAAATTTTCAAGTACCTAAAAATGCTATGCTTTACTAGACATGATAATTTAAAATTTCAAGATTTCCATATTTATTTTACCTTCTAAGAGACAAAAATTAAATATCCCAAACAATTTGTGGAGTTCATTATAGTTCATCTAATGGGGTGCACTATACATAGTGCCTTTGAAATGAAATGTTACGCACACAAGACATTTAGTATCAACATATTCTATTGTCATAATATGAGATAATAGATTCTATTTGTCATACTTTCACATTATAAGAAACAGATTAATGTAATCACCAATGAAGCAGTGTATTAGGCAAATTGTTGTCAAACGACATCATGGGGGATGATGTAATACTGTTTTATTTCCGTCGGTATCGATCAAATGACTGAAGTTGTATATCGACACCACAACTGTCTAAACCAATCATATAATCCACTTACGTCATTTGAAGTAGCCTAATTAAATTAGTGCTGCTCATGGCCCAACCTAAAACTTGGATGACTTTTATCTGGTTGACAACCCACTTATTCCTTTTGGGCCTTACTATTCCCTCACCTTTTTTAGTTAAAGAAGGGCGGTACCTCCGAAAATTTATTAATATGCCCTCACTTGTGGCGGAGGAATACCGTGGTTATATGAAAATAATGAGAGCAGTAAATGAGGAAGTACTACTTCCCTCGCAATGAAAGTAAATAACGAAGAATTGAGCAGTAAACAAGGAAGTACTACTTCCTTCACAATAAGAACTAATGTAAAAAAATGACCAAAAATAAGTATTGAAAGTTAAAATGAAATTCAAACTCTGATATTGAGCAATCCATGTCTGTCAACTTATACTAGTGACCTAATATGTCGTGGTAGGTCAAGTGGTTCATATACCTGATATCGTCGATAAACCCAACTCTCAGCAGCAAGAGCATCGCAATCTAGTTTCCTTCTCTGTAAATGCGGGAGACTGTATCTCTGTCGAAGGATATGATGTCTGAGATACTCTAAGTATGCCCTGAATTGCCCATGGTTCCCCTCCTTTAATGATGCAGTGAATAGCCACTGTACAATCTGACTCAACCCAAATCGTTGAATAACCCAATTCTTAAGCTAGTAACATCCTATCAAGAATAGTCTGGAGCTCTGCCTCTAATATCATGCATGGTCCATATGAAGCTAAGAAAGCCTTGATACGATGTCCTACATGATCTCTGATGATACCTCCCCCACTCGCATGACCATACTTAGCACATCTATCAGTATTGATCTTGACAGATCCGAATGATGGAGTGTACCACCAAACCAGAATAGGGGGAGATGGGGAAGGGGGTCCATAAAAATACCAAATATGGGTGCAAGTGTCAAATTCCCTCACCAATGCACCACTCGTAACAGTCCTCTCATATGCAGAAAAGAGATCATGCGATAGACCCTCCAAATGATATGTCTAGCTACTATCTGAATTCTCCTATGCTTCGCATCATTTCTCGCGGTCCATAGATACCAAAATATCAGTAGAGGAATGATAATACGAATGTGTCCACAACGAACATACTGTCCAGAATACCTCTATCTCTGGAATCTTTGTCTAACTCCCTCTCTTGAACTCATGGGTATCTGAAAAATATCATCAAAATGCTGTCATACCTGATTGGAGATGCTACTACCAGTGAAAATATTGATAGTCTCAGTCTCGAAACAACACTGGAAGTGGGAAGCTAACTGGCATTCAATCCTTCCTTGAATCACCACATCTATTGGAATAAGGCCTTGTTATAGTCTCCAGCAGAAAATGAGACATTGACGGGCAAAATGGAGCTCCGTAGTAGCTGGTACGAATTCTGATACAGGCATCCCTAACGTATGAACTGCCATGCGGCTTGGTAACGAAGCTACCATGTAATGTATTCCACTAAAATATTCAATCTAGGGCATCTGCACATAAAAGTATAGCCCATATCTGCTTCACCATAAGAGGAGGGGGAACCTATAATAAACGCCCAATATCCCACCCAGTATTATCATATAAATCCTGCACCCTCGCAGATGTGTACTATTTGTGTGGGAATAGGGATGCCAATGTGGTCTCACATATCCAGCAATCATGCTAAAATAAAATCTAACATGCACCAAGGTGTCAAGCAATGTATGCCTCTGTTCGAACACCAACTAATTTCAGCCTTTTCCAAATAGGAGAAGCTAAGTAGGAAACTGCTGCGAATAAAGGATGTGTCCCCATACAATACTTACCCCATAAGAATTAGGCCCAAAGAGATCTCTGAGAACGGAACAACCACCAGAGCTTCATAGAGAATGTGTCCACCACATCTTGTAATCTCCTAAAGCCTAGACAACCCTCATCAGTAGGAAAGCAAATATCCTTTAAGCTCCACCAATGAAAACGTCGTGCATGTTCTTTGGAATCCCACAGGAATCACACAAAGATGCTCTCAAGTTTCTTCAAAATAACCTTAGGAGACTGCATGACCTGAAGAAGATGTAATGGCATGGAGAAGAGCACTGACCTTAGCAAAGTAATATGGCCTCCATATGATAAAAGTCGTGAAGTCCAACCTAAAATCCTATTCCTAACCTTCTGGATAAGGTCATCATAAATGAAGCTCCTCATGGTCCCTTTAAATAAGGAGACTTCCAGATAAGTGAAAGGCTGTTGCTGGTGTCGAAAACCAGTCAAAATCTCCAATTGTCTAATCTGACTAGTAGATGCCCGTCTGGATAGTATGAGTCAGCTCTTGTCCCTATTCACCAACTGACCAGAAACTCCCTCATAATGCTTCAGACAACTCAAAATCCTCCCGATAGACTGTTTCTAACCATTGGCGAATATGATCATATTATCAGCAAATGAAAGGTGTAAGACAATAGTACTACCTCCATGTCGATAACACATATTGGGATACTCCAGGAATATCTGAGTGAGCAGGTGTAAAAAGCAATCTACAGCTATAACGAACAAGGATGGCGAGATAGGATCTCCTTGTTTGAGCCCTCGTGGGGAGGGAAAAAACCACATGGGTGGCCATTTAGGAGTACAGAAAAATGACATTCTGAGATGAAACGCCTGATCCTATTGATCCATATCTGATCAAATCCAAATGCCTCTAATACAGAATAAATAAATCCCCAATCCATGCGATCATATGTTCTAGCCATGTCTAGTTTCAGCATAGTGTTACCCCATCGCACTCTATCATCCAAAGTATGTAGAAGCTCCTGAACCAATAGAACATTGTCCCTAATTAGGTGACCATGTATGAACTCAGTCTATTGAGGAGAGATAATGCACAGTAACAGTGTACTCAATCTAGTGTTCAAAAGTTTAGTAATAAGCTTATTGAACAATGTACATAAACTGATGGGTTTGAAGTCGGTCCATCTACAAAGACCGTCTCTCTTAGGGAGCAATACTATAGTTGTAGCAGCAAAATCTCGTGGAAGATGGCCACCATCAAAGAAGTCCAAGGCTACCCTGTATACACCGTCCTGAATAATGTCCCAACAATGTTGGAATAATAAGGATGAGAATCCATCCGGTCCAACAGCACTATCGGTATCTATACTAAAAACCGTCTCCAATACCTCACGAATCAAATGTATGCGGCTTAGTGCCAAATTATCATCCTCAGTCAAAAGCCCAGTAATGATATCAGAACGAATGGGGTCCTTCGACTGTGTAGGAATAGATAGAAGATCCTGATAGAATGCAATATCTGAAGTCTAAATGTCAGCAGGAGTGTCTAACACTTCTCCTATCTGCTTCTGGATAGACCTAATACGCGATTTGATCCGACATCCTTGAACCATCGTATGGAAATAACGAGTATTGAGATCACCTTCACATACCCATCATAAACCAGCTTTCTGCTTCCAAAAACCTTCCTCAATAGATAAGGTCCGGTTCAAAACTGCATGGGCATGATGTGATAAGTCACGATGTTCCGATGTAGGGTCAGTATCATATATTGTCTCTACCTCATTAACCCTATCCTCAGCATCTCGCACCCGTTGGAAAATATCTCCAAACACATGTTAATTCCACCAACGTAGTCCCTGTTTCAGCCTAAAGAAATTCTCCCAAAGAGCAGTCATCCCCGTAAGATGAGTAGAAAGCGACCACTTTTGAGCAACAATAGATGAAAAATCATGATGTTTGGTCCAAACGTTGAGGAATCTAAAAGGTCTAGGTCCCAAATTATCATCAAAAACCCACTGAAGTAATAAAGGTGAATGATTAGATGAAGTCCGATTCAAGTGCCTCACTGTAAGCTATCGCAGAATGCTGCAACTGTAGAATTGATGAGTACCCTATCCAGTCTCTTTCTGACTCGACCATTGGACCAAGTATATCGATTTCCAAGGAAACTAGCATCCTCCAAACCACAATCTAACATCATATCAGAGAAAGCAATAGTGTATCGATCATGAGTATTATGACCAGTTTACTCACCATCATGTGTAATAACGTTAAAAGTTTTCCCCAACTAACCAGGGGTCATCCATATCGAGGGAAATGTGGTGAAGACCTCCGACAAATCCCTCCCGATAGCTACGTCATATAAAGCATAGACAGCAGTCAGATAGATGGGACGCGCTTGTCTGGGATCCTCAACTCTAACGTGAAGAAACTGAGGATGATCAACAATAATAGTAACAGCAGTCCTCGCGTTCCAAAAAAACCAAATCTTGTTCGACTCATTGTGAACTCCATGTCAAAGTGCAGATATTGTCGAATGTATGCAAATCTATGATGAAGAACAAAAGGCTCCAGAATAACCAAGAGATTAACTTGATGAAGCTGTATAAGTCTCTTCAGGCACCGGCGAGTAGCTATACTAGCTACACCTCTCGTATTCCATATGATGGTACTCATCTAGATATATGTGAGGAGGTATCTTGTGACCGACTCCTGGTCATTATCCTAGAAAATGAAGTATCAATAGCTTTCGAATTTCTTTTCCGACAAACTGGGACAAAACCATCCTTCTCTATTCCACCAGCCATACCTGCCAAATCATGAGCAGAAGATCGACGATATGAACCCTATTGATGAACTTCAATATGAGAAACAAAAATCAGAATCTGACTAATCTGTAAATAAAAAAGCCTCAATAGTCTGCGACAAGGTGCAGAGATAACAAGAACATCTGGCTCCATAAAACCATGTGGCCTCTCTAACATATTCACCAAGAGATGATCAACATATGTAGAACTAACCATCATAGGAGCACCGCAGGAGACTTCTGCAGACTGGGGCACAGCTGACAGTGAAGTGCATGTGGCTCCGATGGCAGTACGTGGGCGGCGCCGACGGCTGATCCCGACGAGCTCTCTTCAGGCGGTTTACTTATTTTAATTTCCTGAACGTACTAATATTATTGTTTTCCTATTTCGATTATGCAGGAAAAGTTGGATGATTCTACCCTTGGTAGTTTAAAGATCAAAACTGCTATACATTTACTAAATTATTTTAGGCCAAAAAATTATGGTCCTAAAGCAGTAAATTAGCATCTCTCGTAATCTACAGACTCAGACAGGTTCGCTCTGGTAAAATTGTTAATCCCATTTAAATTTCCACACTAGAGCGTCATCGTGTGAGGTGACAATAGGATTGGGGTTACCGTGTGGGGTAACCATTACCTATGCTATAAATTAGGAACTACTTGCCTTTAATTGTATGTAATTGAATTATTCATTTATCTCATTTGATAATATCAGCTTATTATATCTGTGATATACTTTGTGTGAAACCGTCGACATATCACTTTGTTGCACTATTAATTCCATTAGAATACCTAGACTTTACTCATTTGATCATTCCCTTGATACTGAGATCACAAATCTCACGAAATCCTGAAATCTAGAACTGTGTATATTTTCTGCTACTCTAGGACTACTTTGTTTGGCTTAATTGTGATTCTATGCATTTTTTATTGATTTTTAAAAATGACAACTCACAATTTTGATTTGAACAATTTTAACGAAAAATGTGATTTTTCAATCTGGCCACAAAAAATTAGAGATATTTTGGTTCAACAAAAAGTTTCAAAACCCATTGATTGCAATTTTTTTGTTGATTTTTCAAAAGAACAAAAAGAAGAATTCGATGAGTTTGCTTACACTTCAATCATTTTACACTTACTAGACATTGTTTTGAAAAAATTGGATAAACTGACAACCACTACAGAACTTCGAAAAAAATTGGACGACTTGTATTTGATCAAATCTACTCCGAACAAACTTTACTTACTTGAACGTTTTTTCAGTTTTAAAATGAATCATTCAAAGGATCTTGATGACAATTTAAACGTATTTAACAAATTTGTTCAAGATATTTTTAGCTATGAAAAAACGATGCCTAGAACCTACAATGCCATAATCTTGCTTAATTCTATACCTGACACTTATAAAGAAGTTAAAAATGCAATTAACTACAGTACAGATACTTTGATGCCTGAAACTGTTATCGACTTACTTAGAAGTAAGGAGGTGAAGATTAAAGCGAAAAAGCATGATAATAAAGGCGGTAAGATTCACATGGTGACTGGTAGAACTCAGTTTAGGCAAAACAGACATAATAATTTTCAAAGTGGTGACAAGTCAAATAGTAATGGAGGTAAAAAGAAGGCCAGGGATATATCAAGATCAAAATCTAAGACCAAGGTTAGGAAATGCTATGAATGTGAGAACACAAGGCATTTTATTAAAAAAATTGCTATATTGAGATGGTTAAACTAAAGGTTAAAGAAAGAAATAAAGTACATGTGTTGTTTTCTACTTCCAAAGTTGATGATGGTGAAATTCATATGATTACAAGTTATGTTGTTTATCCTACTGAATTGAATATAACTGTTAATTCTCATTTGCATAAGTGGATACTTGATTCTGGTACATCTTTTCATGTGACATCACAAAAAGATTGGTTTGAAAACTTGCATGAATCAAATGATGGACATGTTGTGCTATGTGACAATTATGTTTATACTGTTGCTGGGATTGGTAATATTACCTTAAAGCTTGACACTGATTTTGTGGATACTTTAAAAGATGTTAGATATATTCTTGAATTGTTTAGGAATTTAATTTCAATAGGAAGACTTGATAAATCTGACTTCACTGGTAAAATTNTCTTGTTCGACTCATTGTGAACTCCATGTCAAAGTGCAGATATTGTCGAATGTATGCAAATCTATGATGAAGAACAAAAGGCTCCAGAATAACCAAGAGATTAACTTGATGAAGCTGTATAAGTCTCTTCAGGCACCGGCGAGTAGCTATACTAGCTACACCTCTCGTATTCCATATGATGGTACTCATCTAGATATATGTGAGGAGGTATCTTGTGACCGACTCCTGGTCATTATCCTAGAAAATGAAGTATCAATAGCTTTCGAATTTCTTTTCCGACAAACTGGGACAAAACCATCCTTCTCTATTCCACCAGCCATACCTGCCAAATCATGAGCAGAAGATCGACGATATGAACCCTATTGATGAACTTCAATATGAGAAACAAAAATCAGAATCTGACTAATCTGTAAATAAAAAAGCCTCAATAGTCTGCGACAAGGTGCAGAGATAACAAGAACATCTGGCTCCATAAAACCATGTGGCCTCTCTAACATATTCACCAAGAGATGATCAACATATGTAGAACTAACCATCATAGGAGCACCGCAGGAGACTTCTGCAGACTGGGGCACAGCTGACAGTGAAGTGCATGTGGCTCCGATGGCAGTACGTGGGCGGCGCCGACGGCTGATCCCGACGAGCTCTCTTCAGGCGGTTTACTTATTTTAATTTCCTGAACGTACTAATATTATTGTTTTCCTATTTCGATTATGCAGGAAAAGTTGGATGATTCTACCCTTGGTAGTTTAAAGATCAAAACTGCTATACATTTACTAAATTATTTTAGGCCAAAAAATTATGGTCCTAAAGCAGTAAATTAGCATCTCTCGTAATCTACAGACTCAGACAGGTTCGCTCTGGTAAAATTGTTAATCCCATTTAAATTTCCACACTAGAGCGTCATCGTGTGAGGTGACAATAGGATTGGGGTTACCGTGTGGGGTAACCATTACCTTTGCTAGAAATTAGGAATTACTTGCTCTTCATTACTACGTGATTGAAATCGTTCATTTGATAAATTGCAGCATATTATCTTTTGTGATATGTCGTGAGTGAAACTGTTTAGTTCACATATTTCTTGTTGCACTTTTAAGTTATTAGAATACTTAGACCTTACACGTTTGAAAATTTCCTTGATCTAAGATCGTGAATCTTACGAAACCCTGAAAATCTAAAACGGTGTATACTTGCGAACCTAGGTCTAGTTTGTGTGGCTTAATTGTGACCTTGTATATTTGATTGACTATTAAAAAATGACAATGCACATTTTTTATTTGGAAATTTTTAATGAAAAATGTGATTTTTTAATCTGGCAACAAAAAGTAAGAGGTATTTTGGTTCAACAAAAGGTTTCAAAAGCCATTGATAGCAACTTTTCCCCTGATTTTTCAAAAGAACAAAAAGAAAAAGCTGATGAACTTGCTTATACCTCAATTATTTTACATTTGGCTGACGTGATTTTGGGAAAAGTGGGTAAATTGAAAACCACTAAAAAACTTTAGAAAAAATTGGAAGACTTGTATTTGCTCAAATCTACTCCAAACAAGCTTTACTTACTAGAGCGTTTTTTCAATTTCAAAATGGATTCTTTAAAATATCATGATAACAATTTAGACGTGTTTAACAAACTTATTCAAGATATTTTTAACTATGGAGAGTCAGTGTTTGAAACTTATAAGGTTATTATTTTGTTAAATGCTATACTTGATAGTTATAAGGAAGTAAAAAATGCTATTAAGTATAGTAGAGATACTTTGACGCTCGAAATTGTCGTTAACTCCCTTAGAAGTAAGGAGATAGAGATTAGAGCTGAAAAACATGATAGGAAAAGTGGTGAGATTCACCTGATGAGAGGTAGAACTCAATTTAGGCAAAACAGTCATGATGGTTACCAAAGTAGTGGTGAATCTAGTAGTAATGGAGGTAGAAGGAAGAGTAAGGGTAGGCCTAAATTCAAATCTAGGACCAAGGTTAAGAAATACTATGGCTCTGGGAACACGGAGCATTTTATAAATGATTGCTAAAAAGAGAAGAATAAGCAAAAGGGTAAAGATAGAGATGAGGTAAACGTGTTGTCTTCTATTTCTGATAATTGTGATGGTGAGGTCTATATGATTATCCTGCTTAATTGAATTTAACTTCCAACTCTTGTTTACATGAATGGATACTTGATTCTGGTGCATCTTTTCACATGACATCACAAAAAGATTAGTTTGAAAATTTGCATGAATCAAATGATGGGTATGTTGTGCTGTGTGACAATTCTGATTATAATGTCGTTGGCATTAGTGATATTACTTTAAAGTTTGATATTGGCTTTGTGTATACATTAAAAGATGTTAGATATATTCCTGAATTGTCTAGAAATTTAATGTTAGTAGGAAGACTTGAGAAAGCTGATTTCACCAGTAAAATTGGAAATAAAATTTTAAAATTGATTAAGGGCGCACTTGTCTCTATTAAGGGAATTAGGAAAAATGATATTTACATAGCTACTGGCGAAGTGATGAGAGATTTAAACTCCTCTATCTCTTCCGCTAAGACTGATCACACAAAAAAATGGCACAATATACTTGCACATGTAGATATTAAGGGGATTAAGCTTCTTAATGAAAAATGTGATATTGGAAATGATTGTGTGTCTGATTTATCTTTCAGTGACCATTCTGTGCTAGGTAAACATCATAGAACTACTTTCTCCACGAGTGTTCATAAAACTAAAGGCATGTTTGAATATGTGCATTCGGACTCATAGGGTCCATCTCGTAGTCCCACCTCGTGTGTAAATAGGTATTTCTTGTCTATTATTTATGACTATACTAGGAAAGTGTGGGTTTATCTTTTAAAAAATAAATTCGACATTTTTCATAGCTTTAATAATTGGAAAAGACAAGTTGAAAATCAAACTGGTAAGAAGATCAAGTTTTTGAAAACCGATAATGGCCTAGAGTTTTGTAATACTGAATTTGATAATATGTACAAGGAAAATGGAATAACAAGACATAAAACGGTGCCTTACACTCCCCAACAAAATGGGGTAGTGAAAAAGATGAATAAAACCATAATTGATAAAATGCGTTGCATGACGTTAAGTTCTGGAGTCCCAAAGTCTTTTTGGGGCGAAGCTATTACGACTACTTGTTATTTGATTAATTTGACTCCATCTAGCGCATTGAATGGTGATACTCCGTATGAAAAATGGTCTAGTAAACGAAGTGATTATTCTACACTTAGAATTTCTGGCTGCACTGCATTTTCTCATCAAAGTGAGGGAAAGCTTGAACCTAGAGCTAGAAAATGTGTTTTTCTAGGTTACCCTGAGGGTGTCAAGGAATACAGGTTTGTGGGATAGTAGTCAAAAGAGAGTTAAGATCATTGTGAGTAGAGATGTTACATTCAATGAGAGTGAAATGCCATTTCTTAAAACTGAATCTGAACCTGTGAGTGAGGAAAAACAAGGTTAAGAGAGTAATCAGTTGAAGGTGGAGTTAAGGAAACTCAGCACATCCATCCCTGTTACACAACGTTTCATGGACCTCAGGTTTGGCTCCCAAGGTACTAGGTCTCAAAGCCACCATTCGAATGGGGAGATTAACATTCTCACTGCGTGACATTCTCCCCCATTCGAATTCGCTTACGTCCCCGTAGCAAGAAGTGAGTTTTGCATCAATACGCATTCGTCTTATTGTAAGAATAACAACGGCACCACCTCCAACTGGACGGGCATTCACAAACCTGTA
>CAIGRB010091865.1:81954-95568 GCA_903798255.1 Fraxinus quadrangulata | reverse complement strand
TGCGGCATCTGTATGTCTCGACCTAATTTATTTTAACATGATTACACTCTTCCAAAAATAATAAATAAGTCATATTTAGTAAATTAACAGTATTAAATAAAATAAAATGGCCGTCCTAATTGCATAATTGTCCTGGAGTTGTAGAAGATTCGCCCTTAAAGTCCCGTAACGAAGTAACTTCACTTGAGTTGTTTATTGTAATAATTAAGAGCTGCTACAAAATAAAAAATAAATAAATAAAAATAATAATAATAAAGTACCGTAGGCACACATTTTCATCTTCAGCTAAAGAAGTAACCGTTTTTGCATCGAATGAAAATTTTTCAGTACAACGAAAAAATTTCCATACACTCGAAACTTTATCAATAGATGATGCACCATAGGCGTGAGATGGATATAATCGACAATTTGATCCACCGAGTTCCTAGAACTTATCACCACCCGTTTCAGATAGATTAAAAATTCACTACATCGTGTTCATATTACTAATTTAATTAACGGGATATCATAATTTACAATTCATCCTCTACCTATTCCAAACATCTAAGTTGATCCTCGAGTACTACTCTAAACATAAAACTGATCCCCAAACTGTTCAGTTCATGCAACTAAGAATCTCATCTAAATTGATCCTCAAACTATATAATAAATCTAATTTCATCCTCTACATTTTATAACATCTAAGCTCCTGCTTGGCAACCATTCTCATTTAAAAAAAAAAAAAAAAAATTCTCTTTCTTCATTTCAACCACACATTCTCCAAATAAAATATTATTAGACACAAATCTGAAACTTTTCATCACTTTTCCACCACAAATTCTCCCATCAATTACTATTCCAAAATTTCTATTCCCATTAAAATGAGTGTCAAATACTCACTAAATTGATCTTGAAACTATTTCCTCCAAGTATGCAACTAAACAAAATAGGATCTCTAACTATTCACAAATCATAGTAGGTCCTCCAACTATAAAGAACATCTAAATGGATCCTCAAACTATTCAAATAGGTCCTCAAACTAAGTCTCATCTAAAGAGGTCCTCCAACTACTCATTATCTAAATTCGTCCTAAAACTATTTTATACATGTAAATTCATACACCAACTATTTAACACTTCCAAATTCACCTATATATAACATTTAAATTGATCCTCAAAACACTACATACATCTAAAATAATCAACAAACTATTAATTCAACTTAATAGGTCCTCCAACTAACAAATTCATCTGAATTGATCCTCCAACTATTCATTAAATCTAAATTCATCCTCTATTTATTCCGAATATCTAAATTGATCCTCATAATATTCAAACATCTAAATTGATCCTCCAACTATTCATTCAACTAAATAAGTCCTTCAACTTAACTAAATTGACCCTCTAGCTATTTAACTCATCTCAATCGATCCTCCAATTATATATATCATCTTAATTGATCCTTGAACTATTGTGAAGATATAAACTAATCTTCCACCTCTTAAGATCATTAGATAACTCATCTAACTATCCATATCAACTAAATAGGTTCTCAATTTATTCAGCTCAACTAAATCAATCCTTTAACTATTCAACTCATCTACATTAGTCCTCCAACAATTGATCACATCTAAGTAGATCATTCAACTACTCAACATATCTAAATTGCCCCTCCAACTATAACGAACTAGATCCTCGAACCATTTTTGAACATCTAAATTGGTCCTCCTCTATTCAACTAAACTAAATCGTTCTTCCAATTATTTAACTCAACTAAATAGGTCCTCTAACTATTTAGATTACTTGATGATCCCACTATTTGTATCATCTAGATTGTTCATCCAGCTATTCATAACATCTAATTTAATCCTCCAACTATTTAGAACATCATCCCAAGCCCAAGCCCAAATCCAAAACTCAAAATCAAACCCAAATCCCTCCTAACATAAGCCATATCCAAAACCAAAAAGTAGGGCCCTGAGTTCAAACATTTGTGTAGGATAACATTACTCAAAAAGATATGATTCAGCCTAATTTTCTCTTTTTGCAAACCTATATCTCAAGGAACTAAGTCTATGTTTGTTTAGCTAAAAATTGATTAAAAATTTAATTTAATGTTAATAATTAATTTTAACTATACATTTCATGATATTCACAACATCAGTTTTATCAAAATCTACTCAAAATTCTACGGTAGAGAAACTTTGATTAACATTGGGCTGGGATGGGTTGGGCTTCTTTAAGAGCTTCAAGCCTTCAGTTAATGCGAATCAATACAGCCCATTTAATTATAGTATAAAACTTCAAGTTTACCAATTTATGACCTTTTCATTATTGTCTAATTTAATTTTGCCGATCGTTTGATGTATAAAAATATAATCTTATTCTTAAACCTATATAATATAGGAACTTAGACATATATATCACGTTAAATTGGACAATATAGAAACTTAGACATAATCAGTACATTTTTTACGTGTCTTCCTTATCTTTTTCAGACGAATTTCATCCAAATTGACATTAAATAAGTATGTGAAACATACATGTCCAACTTTTTGAAAGTTAATAGGTAAATTCTTCATTTCTTTAATAAAAAGTAGAAAATAACAAAAAGAGAGAAGAAGAATGCAAGGAAAAAAAAAAAAACAAACAAAAAACGAAGAAGGAAAATTTGTCATCATTCCAACCACAAAACCCCTTGCTATATATAAATTTGTTAGCATTTAGTTCATTGAGATTTCTAGTTATTCGAGTGTGTGTGTGTGTGTATTTTCCTATTGGATCACTTAACTTGAATTTAGTTTCAATGTAGTTAATATATTTTTAATTTATTTTTAAATTTAATCACTTCATTACATGGTCTTGGGGCAAAATCTGCTAGCGTACGGAATCGTTGACAAGTAATAGATAAAGTGAGTTGAGAGTTATCGTCCAACGATGAATAATGTTTAATTTCGATTTACTGGTTATACCAAATTCGATATATGGTAACAAAAAAGTTTTGGATGATTTTCTATACCAATTTTAACTAAGAAATCAATTAAAATGAGGGGTTTTTTTGACAAATATCTAACGAATGTATTGAATTTCAAAATCCACACATTGATATCTAGTTCCAATTCTCAACTTATGTAATTTAGCTTGATTTAGATGTTTATGACAATTAATAATCCTTTAATATCAAATATTCTCTCCTAAGATATATTAAACATATATTTAATACGATCCGATCATATTCCTAGTTCGAATTCATATGAAAAGCATGCATTCAATAAAAATATTATTTTACAAAATTGCACACGCCATAAATATTATTCATAGTACATATTGCTCATGTGTTAAATATGCAATGGTCTACCTATTGTAAGTCTTCCAACACTACGAATAAACAACAAGTTATTTAAATGATGATCAAGCATTCAAGCAATACATAATTAATGCATATTTAATCAAGAACACAATAATTAACTAAAATTACTCAAATCTTGAATTGAAATCTATAAATCAAAAGGTTTATCTATCCATTCTAGCCTGGCATAATTATAATAAAATTATACAAAGAATTGAAAAGACATCGCCGAAAATAAGAAATAATGAAGAAATAGGAATTTTCCACATTCTTGGCTTGAATCTTGAAACCGGATGAAGAATCTTCAATTTTCATATGTAATTCGCCTTGATTTAATCTTGCTAGCCTTTTTTACTTGTCTTCAAAATATGTGGAATATGATGAAATTTAGGTCTAATGGAGGTTTCCCACATTCTGGTCGAGTTTTGGTATGTAAATGACGTCAAAAAAATTGCATTGAATTATTGCCAAAATAAAAATAAGGAAAATCGGATTTTTCCCCCATTTTATACTGAGGCACGTGCCTCGTCCTCACGCGAGTGCGCGAGCCTTAATTTCTCTAATGGGCAACCTTTAGTATTTTTATCGTAACTTTCTCTCCCGATATTGATTGAGATGATTCAAAATACATTGAAAAGTTAACTCAAATTACTACAATTCATCTAGAAATATCATTTTTTTCAATTCAAATGTTTACTATACCAATAACGGGTTTCAATCTGAGACTGAAAATCTGGAGTATAACTTTTTCGGCCGAAACTTGATATGTGATAATACTTTAGCTATATTTCATTCATTTGACTCTTTTCTCGTCCAATTGACAGAAATTAATATCACTGCAACTAACAAGATTCAACATTAAATTTCGTCGCAAATTTGTAAAAATTTCACGTTGTTTTGGAAAAAGAAGTTAGTTATAATTTTTTCTTAGTCGATGCTTTCATGGACGAAATTTTCTCGTTGAAAGCACTGTTGACACTCTTTTATTGGAAGAGAAGTTGATAGTCCGGAGGATGATGTATGCCTTCTTTTCTCATCTCTCTTATAAAAATTAAACTGCATAATCCCATTATTTCACATAAAACTATGATGTTTCATTATCATAATGATAAATATCATTATTCATAAAATAATGTTTAATTAATCAACCATCTTAGTCATTGCATCAAATTGATCATTTTTCTTTGGAATATTTTCCTAAGCAGTGTTCATTAAGTCAATAACTACCTATATAATGTAATATGATACATTTGTTTGTTGAACCACCCTGCATCATCAAGGGGAAAAAATAAGGAACTCGAACTTCTTCATGGCAATTTAAAATATAAATGAAGATGTATATATAAAAGATAAAGTTGACGAGGTCAATCACTAACAAGAGAGCCCATGTATCAAAGTTAGCGACCACCATTGCAGTTTGGAGGGGTGCCCGCCAAAGATCGACCAAGTAGTCCATCCTAATTCCTAAGTCGTGAAAAATTTCTATTAGAATCTAGCGGTAGTAAAGCTTTGATTGACTTACAAGTACGAACACATTATAAGCTCTAAGCATCTAGTATAAATTCTTATTGTTGTATGCTAATGAAATCGAAGAAGAAAGAGCATTCAAGCTACAATGATCGAAGAATAGTCCGCTGAAGGTACTTAAGGCACAAAGCTTCCTCTTTCCATTGGAGACGGTGGAAGAGATACCAACTCTTCGAGTAAATAAATGTGTTAAATGCACCTTTACTAACATTATAATCTAAAACCGGGGCACTCTTTCGTCGCCCTATTAAGGAGTTCCCCACGTTGTGGCCGGCCATATGTGTGATGGTTACCAAGGATCCAGCTCTCGATTTTGATAACCATTGATAATCATCTCATTCACCAAATTTGAGAAAACACTAGTGCGAGAGCTGTTTCTTACTAAAGCAACAAAGCATTTTTCTCTATAAATTTGGAGTCGACTGGTACATTAATCTTTTCCGACACTGTAAATTTAAAGCAATAATAACAGATTGAAACATAAACAAACCTTCTAATATTTATTACAATAACAGTTGCTAATACAAGAACTAAAAGACACAGATTCACTCCAAACATACAATACCAAAGTTCACAAGTGGGAAACAAACAAATTCAAGATGAATCTTTTGGGGGTCCCCTTCAGTGAGAACCCTCATAAAGACGAGATTTTCAAGGGGAAAAAGGCATAAAATCAAGAAACAAATGGGAATGAGAATGGAGGGTGGGACCTAATCACCAAATGCGCATGCCCTTAATCCATGGTGTGATCATCAATCCCAGAAAAAAGGAGTCCTCAGTTACAGCAAACCACACCATTCAAACCTGTCATACTTGCTTTAACAATACCCAAAAGGCTAAAAAATAATCATTAAAGGTCAACTGTAGAGCTCCATTTTTCTTCACTACTTGAGAGTAATGAGAAAAAAGAACAAAATTCATTCCATTAAGCTCCTTATTTAGAGTGAAAAGCATTGTAAAGGTTTCATTAAAGGAAAAGCTACCTTAATACTTTCAAATCCATCAATAATTTTATTCAACACACCGGTTTTCTCAGTACCCTTTGGTCGAAAGTTGTCTGATCAAACAACAGCACCGTTAGAAACTTGAGGGTAGCTAACTCCCACGGCCTCGGCCTCACGTTTCAAGGATTTTAAGTAATCGATAGCTTTATCAATTATCATCAGCGGATCCTTACTCTTTGACCTGGGAATAATACTCTTGAGGATCTTCAGTGTCTCGTGGACTTTAACCTTCTCCAATCTTTTCGTGGAATTGAAATAATCAACGGAGTTTATCTTGTGGGCAACACTTGACTCCGCGTCATCTTTGTAGTTGCTTGAAGTAGTCAATTTCACGGGGCTTCCATCGACCAAGAGAGATGATATCTTGTACCTACCATCAAGCAATCTTTTCCTTTTAGTCGAGCCATCAGAACTCGCAACTTCTTCAATAAGTCCTTCAAATTGTATGTCCTTGTCATAAGCATCCTCAATGCCAAATGAAGTATGCACCCTGCTAGTTACTTCATCATTATCATCATATTCATCATCACTATCAGAATAAAGTAAAGCATCGATTTCTTTAGTGTCTTCATGCATCTCACTTCCTCCATTTGTTAAATGATTTTCCTTCCATTTCTCTTGAACATCAGGCTTCACCAAGGATTGTTTCTCTACTTGAAGTGCTAGTTTCTCATTACACGAGGCGTGAACACCTGGAGGAGTCTTAGAAGAAACAATCTGATTTTGAGGAGGGAGAAAAGGGTTAAAGAACACTCTCCTGTGATTTCCGGACTGATCGACGACGAGGAACCTTTTCCGACAAGGGTGCAAAGCATCAATTCTGCTAGCACTAACCCCGGGCCCATGGGGAGCACATTGAGAATCTTTTAAATATGGATGTAAGGACAGAGCTGAACTCTCCCAAAGAGGAGGCAACCCATTATAGAACCCATCAGCTCTATTTAGTTGTACAGAGTTCAAATCAGGCAAATCAGAAACTGAACATGGTGGAAAAGCCACGTCAACAGAAAATGCGGAAGAACGCGGCAAACTATAGTTTTGCCCCAGCTGCTTTAGTGTCATGCCGTCCGAAGTTGGCATATGTGAATTCCATGCAGAAAACTGTTGACGAGTCTGTAATTCTTTGGATGTAACCATCCAGCCAAAACAACCTGTTGTACTTGTACATAATTAGTATTGGAATTAATGAGGAAACTATTGCAATGAATCAAGAAAATTTTGTGCACATCAAATTATTATACCCGGATAATGCTCGTATTTAACCAGCCAATTAATTACTTTCAGGAACGCTTAAAAAAAGAGGGAAAGGATGATGTATTGCTAGCTTGGTGTGATGATGGAAACTCGGGATCAATCTACGTAACAGGTTTTAACAACTGGCGAAAATATTCGGCCTGGGAGCAGAAGAATGCGGAAAATATTAGCAGCCTTTCAGTAAAGATTATTACAGATACATGAAACCAGCATATGAAAAAAATGGTTAATTGATTAAAAAATTCAAATTTATGAGAAGTAATATGCAACATTACAACCAACGCCACAAACTAACCTGGCAAATCTGCAAAGGTTGAAAGCATGCTATAACTCTAACTATAATGGTTGTTCTCCCAGCAATCCCGTTTTCATGTTTTAATGCCTTAAATCTTGTCTGACTAGCTCCTCGGCACACCATAACTTCTTTTGAATCTTGAACTAACTTCAAATTCTATGCAAATGCAAATGAGAGAAGCACCACAAAAGATAAAGACACGGGAAACAAGGTTAAGAAACAGAGGTGAAGATATAGATGGGATCTTATCAATTTGGACAAAATCAAAGCTACAAAAGCTGTGAACTCGATGCAGAAAAGAAGATGAAAAAAGTTTGAACTATTTTAATTTGCAAGCTTCGATCTAAAGACTAAACTTAAAGAATATAGATAAAACAAACAAACAAAGGAAGGTGATTGGATCCCATAATGACAGAAATAATGTATAGGTTCAAAGCAGAAATAACAACTTATAGACTCAGACACGGCATATTGGTCCAATTTGTAATTACCACAGATGCATACCCCAAGGCACCTGAAATGAAGGAAAAGATCAACTTTATTAGATTCAAAATATAATAGCTGAACAATGAAAATATATAATCAAATACTCCAGTACAGAAAAAATAAAATTTGCTGTGGTCCTAATTCAATATAAAAGACCTAGATTATCTCACTCTTCTCCGGATTAAAAACAAAAACAAATAATCTTAATAATTACTAAAAAATAGTAATTGGATGGGTGTCCAATATTCTTATAAATATCCACAAACAAGAATAATTTTGTATTTTGCAATAAAACTTTTGGGAAAGGGGAAAAATGCGTTTGAAAAAGTACAATGAACCCATAAAGTATACTTAAAAATTATGATCAGGCAACTAAAATTTATCATAAATTCATTATCAATTAAACGACACAGCAGATTATCAAAGATGTAAACTAAAATTTGACAAATATTTTGAGCATGTAAACAAGTGATTCAATGGGTTGTTTCAATTTGTCAAAATCATTTACTTCAAGATCTAAAAGGGTTTTCTATAGCAAATCGAAGAGAAGCAAGAAAATCGACCCACTAAGAAACTAAAGTATTATCAAGAAATGAATAGAAACATTACAGAATTTCTTTTACTAAAGCAGGCTAAGAAAATAAGGAAATATGTTTAAGAACTTACAGATCTTTGATCTAAAAGTAAAATCTAGGAATATAGGAAGAGTTTTATGGATCTGAGCGTTCTGACCAGTGAGGGAGGAAGCAGAGACGATGAACAGTTGTTTGGATAACAGATGGAAGTACGTAGTAGTTCTTGATTTGCTAGACCTAGGATTATATAAGAATCTAATTACAATGTTACCCTTCCTCCGATATATATTTTAAGAATAATATTATTTATCATTGTGATAATAAAATATAAGTGATACGAAAATTTATATGGAATAATGAGATTAAACAGTTCAATTTTAATAAGAAAAAAGAGGGATGAGAGAGAAAAATACGATGAATAATATGTTGTCACATAATCGATATTACATTATCATGATAATAAATAGCATTTCTCATATTTTTAGGATTAAACTACTTGTACACACAAATTGTGTGACTTGATTGATACCTTCTTATGTGTAAAAAATCTAACAGTTAATTAAAAAATGTGTTATCAAGATTAATGTATCAAAATATGTCAACTCACATGGGTAAGTCAATGTATCAATTTTGATGTACGTGTAGTATTGTCAATATTTTAAAGAGAACATTTTTTCGGGTTATGTCATTTGTACATCAATTATGTTCACTCGTGTTGACACTTGATTTGTTGTCAAAAAATAAATTGATGAAAAATAGGTTTTTTTTTTAAACTGTCAAAAGAAATAATGACACGAGATATAATGTAAGCAAATGTGTAAATCATTATATACACCCTTGTTGCATTTTTCCCCTATTATTACTCTATAAAGAAGTTGATGTTCAATGTTTTAAATTTTATTACGTATAGGCTTTATTTTTTAAAATTTATTTTCAACTACGCATTCTTTTATAAAATAACATCAAACGTAACTTAATTTTTATTTTTAATTTTTTTTAACCACACGTCTCAAAAATTACTATTTCAAAATATATTTTTTCTTAAAACTTCATTTTAATAGAGCCAAACAGGGCTTAAATGGTTGATGCATTCTCAAATTTAGGGGGGAAAAAAGAGGAATAAATTTTCTCAATGTATCTTTTTCATTGGTAATTATAAATTAAAATAATTAATTTCTTATATTGAAAGAAAACAAAAAATACCATCACGATTAGCTATGTCAACGAGTCGAGCCGAAAAAAAAATTCGAGCTCGGTTCAAGTTTTTTTAGGCCCGAGCCGAGTTGAGCCCGGCCAAACAAATGAGGCTCGACCCAAGCTTTTTAGCTCGAGCTGGCTCGATTTTTTTTTATTTTTTTGGTGTGTAAAATCTACATTTTTTATTTAAAGAATTTAAAATTTGTAATGTTTATATGTGTGATAAATTAAATAAATTATAAAAGTTAAAACCATCATCATTTATTCGGGTTTGGGACCCGCTACAATTATCGTATGCGGAGTTAAAATTGTACACGAATAAAATATTTTGTGTACAATTTTTCTTGAAACAAAAAAAATTAGAAATTATGTATTTTTTTAAACTAATCAATTTAAAAACTTACAATATCTTATACTTGAATCTACTGCAACTATTCGACCATTATACCGTCAACTAATTCTTGAAGACGTAATTTCGCACATTCTCAATCCTTCAAACATATTAAAGTCTCCAATATATCTAGCTATGTCAACAAGTCAAGCCGGAAAAAAAAAAGCATGGTCTCGGCTCGAGCTTTTTTGGGCTCGAGTCGAGCCGAGCAAAGCCCGACCAAAAAAAAAATGAGGCTCGGCCCGAGCCAGGCCCGGCTCGAGCTTTTTCTGAATCGAGCCACCCGAGCCGGCGAGCTTTTTTGAATTTAACTAAAAAAAATTATTTTTATTTTTACATAAAAAATTTTAAAAATAAACTATCCATCAGTAATACTATAAAAGAAAAAGATATTTGAATTTAACTGTCAATTACACGTAAAAATAAAAATAAATATATAAAGAATAAAGTTTTGTCAATGATTCTGACAAAATCGAAGACATTTTTTCAGTTATCAACCAAAAAAAATATCAGTTACTAAACAAACAAAATTTCTATATTGAAGTAAATTTCTCCATATAAAGCAAATTCATAAAATCTAATTTTTTTCAGCCACAAAAATATGGGGAAAGGTCTCCCACAGCCACCCACGCTGCCGTCTGCAGTCCCTCACCAACAACCTCCTAAACAACCTATCACCATACCGACACTGGTTCCTTCTCACCGAACCGACGGTTGCTCATCTTTCTCAATTTCTAGCTATTTTTGTGATTTCACCTGAAATACTTGTTTGTAGCGAATTTTAATTTTTGTGGATTTTAGATTGTACGAGTGCTGGGGAATCTGCTAAGAGTGGAAGGTTTGAGTCAACTCAAACAGGTAATGCTTTCAAGTCTTCAACGGCATATCACGGATGGAATTTATGGCGAATGGATCTTTTGGCATATATCCTCCTTATCTCCCATCCAATTGTCTTGAACAAAACCCTACAATACCTCTTAACCCGTTACATTTTACCCGTGTTCCCAACACGTCCACAACCATACTCCAAAAGTGTTTCAGTTTGAGGTTGTTTCATTTTGATTTAAAAAAATTTAGAAAAGGATTTCAAATCCATGTTTTGAAATAACACAAATTGATGCATATGGAGTCACCNATTTAGAAAAGGATTTCAAATCCATGTTTTGAAATAACACAAATTGATGCATTGTTTTCACTGCTTTTGCAGTTAAATCTTGATATAATTTGAAAAAGCAAGAAAGAGGTCCAAGGCAATAATCCCAATGTAATGGTCTTTGTCTCCCACAAGTACTTGCTTACGAGTGGAAAATTGCTCCATCTTCACATCAAACCATACAGTAATATTATCCATCCGCATTGAAGTTGAGCCCCAGTCTACGTGGTAATTACATAACATTAAATCTCATTTAATTTCTCATATAGACTGGGGCTCAACCCTAGTGGACATTAATAGCATTATTCATACAATAAAATCTTTGTTGACCTAAAAAAAGGTATCGATGATGTGGCCAATAGATCAACCTAAGGCTTTCACGTCCACGCATGCTGGGTTTCTGTACATTTGGACAAACTGTTAGTCACACGTGGCCTTTTTCGTGAGGGGTGAAGTTGGTAGCGCGTACTCTGACGAACAAGTCAGTTTGTGAAATAGTTTCGAGTATGAGAGAGTTTTAAACGTGAGCCTCCAATATAAAAATGGGGGTCGACTTTGGGAGTGGAAAAGTAAAATGTGTGTGTGGCAAGAATATAGCTTTGATAGTCTAAAATTACATTACATTTGAATGACACTAAGTGTGAGATTTTATACTTGGACAAATGAATGGAGTTCATTGGATGATAGTGCACGTGGCCTCATCCAGCGACTTCCCTCTCTTGTCATATACATCAATCAATCACAACATTAAATGTTATGACAACTTTTGTGTCTATATAATCTAACTTGTACTTTAGACTTGACCAAATAGGATGGCGACGACGATAGTGATAGTGAATTGTTTTGTCAATCTGCATGGTGTGAGATCAATTCAAGATCTCGCCACTGATTCATCCTGAGCCATCTCTGGTAATGGGGTCTGCATGCAACGGGGTCGGTCCAGGTGTTCTATCTGGGGAAGACAGGTCGTTCGCACCTGAATCGGTTCGCCTGCATGTAGTTAGGTTGCCCTATGCTAGTGTATGAGGCATGGGCCCCTGATCTTTTTGCCACGTAAGCCAATTGGGTTCATTCATGGGTCCTAGTTTTTCAAGGCGTAACTATCTTCACATTCACATCTTTATCATAAAAACTGTAGTAAATTTTCCATATCTTCATAAATGAATGATTTAGTAAGATCAATTGCGAAAGATCAGGTCTTTCTATTGGAATCTGTTGGTTGAAATCCCGATGGTCAAATCAACAGCCCAGAAAGTGTCAATGCTTCTATTGGAAATCAAAAGAAAACCTTGTTGAACATTATTGAATTGAATACACGATCTTATATATGATTATTTCAAAAGGATATTTTTGTAAGTTGGACTAAAAATATTACATTCTTTGTAATAAGTCCCTGACTATTTACTTTTTTGTTGTAGGAATGGCATTTCCTCTTATTTTTGCCCAACTTATTACTTTTAATGTAAGTTTTCGAACAATTTATTTTTTTGGCTATTGAACTTTATACGTTGTGTGCAGTGGCATTTTCATCATAAAGTATGCATAACATATCGTTAATCAAGATCCACACGATGTTTAAAAAGTTCCAACACTTCCAAAGCTCATCGTCATCTTGCAGCAAAACTTTTCATCATGCGAAGCAAAAAGTACGAGATGTGCGACGATGCAATAAGGCTAGGACAGCCGAGTAGAAATAGTTGTTTAGTCTCTATCAACTACAATTTGTGTATAATATTTCAGGCTTATGGCATATGTTGACGGAACATAAACATTATATCTTGATAGAACTCTAATGCCTACTTGTTTTGTAATCATGTTAATATCAACTGGAACATAACCTGTTGCTTGAACTATTATTTTTATAGTGATTTACTTTTATTGCGCAGTTACAGTTGATGCAATTTTTAATATTTAACAGAATACGTTATTTATCAATTTATTTCCCTATCTATGCAAAATGCCCTAACACTTGATCTGGATATATATAAATTAAAACAATACATCATTGGTTTTTGTGGTACACTTGTTTCCCAATTAGTACCAAAATTCAGTTTAGCTCTCTCACAACGTAGAGGTCTGAGTTTGAATCATGAGGACGCAATGAAAAGTCATGAGAGGTAATATGAAATTAGACTCTTCTAAAACAACAGTATGTAAGAGAACGGTTGAGCACGAGGTCCGAGTCAATAAATAAATAAATAAACAAATTATCAACTTATATTAAAATCTATTAAAAATCTTATTTTTAACTAAACCAAACAATGATAAAAGGTTGAAAACAATTTAATCGTATCAACATAATAAACCTAAGCAATATATTGAGTTCCATGGTACAATTTTTCCTAAATTTATTTTTATTTTTCCATTTTTAAAACAACTATTTTCCTACTTTATATGTTGGGGTG
>CAIGRB010091865.1:55990-81885 GCA_903798255.1 Fraxinus quadrangulata | reverse complement strand
CTCATTCTTGGAACAGATCATGATAGTGGTGGGAGACCATAAAAATGAATACTCAAAGAGGCTGCAATATACAAATTTCTTTTACATTTTTTTTGCTCATAAATACAGAACATGCATGTATACATATATGCTACAATATGGGATGGCTAATTGGCTATACTACTAAAAGTGAGATCTTCACGTTAATCTTTTAAGTACCAACCCCATGGGATACCATATAAGGTGAGGGGAAAAAGCTCTCAAATTTGGGGCTCAATAGTAACCAGAAGTACATTTTACCTAATTGTCTACATATTCAATGCCAGCTTCAGCTTCTGTTAATTCTTCGTCCTTAACATCTAACAAGTTGTCACAGAGCTCCAGAAGTTGATCTGCAAGGGGAGGAATACCTGGGTTCCGCCGGTCATTGTACAGATGAGCGTTGTATGCAATCTGATACATGTCATGCCTGAACTCCTCACGGTTCTTGTACATTAACCTTCTCGCTTTATCCCTCATTGTCGACAAATCCATAGGGTGTTCAACGAAATCCAAATAGTCGGGAGCTTCCTTCTTTGACACTGGCTTTTGAAAGAGATAGGAAAGATCTTTCCTGTCTTTAAGAGTTTCCACAATGCTTTCCAATATGTTTGACAAGCCAACCTGCAGAACAGGCAAAAAAAAAAAGAAGAGAGGAAAAAATCATCGAGTGCCAACAAGTTTGCAAACGGAAAAGGATATTAAATTCAACTTGCGTCCACTTGTCATCATTCTACAGTCCTCTAATAGTCTGACTGAACTCCTTCCTTTTTTTGTAGATAAGGTAGGGGAAAACATTTCTTAGCCACAGGCTCAATTCGGCAATTGAGTCTTCTTATGTTCCTCTAATGAAATGAGACTTGAGAATTTACTCTAATTAGGAATAACATGCATGCAAATGGTATTTCAATAAAAAATTAATCCTTTCCGGTTTCACTTCATTAAGAGCAAAATGTAGAAGACTAGACTCGAGCAATTCAGAAACTGAAGTAGTAGAAATAGCAAACATAATACAGATGGTACTTATATTTGGGTCTCGGCAAGGATCACTGTTGAAAGTTGCAGTTGCACAAAACATGAAGAAAGACAAGAAAAAGTGTAAACATCAATTACCTCCCCTCCACGTCGACGTTTAGCAGGTGGGGCACTCTCTGAAGTGTACCTTCCAGACTCAACAGCGGACCTCCTCCACCCCATTCTCTCTCTTTCTGGTATTCGTCTATCGTTTCTTCTAGGAGGGAGGTCATCTAAGTAATTATCCCTTACCTCAGGCCTTTTCTTCTTTTTTTTCTTTGTCTTTGCCTTTTGCCTTTCTTCTTCTTCCCGCTCTCTTCTTATGGTTTCTTGATACCTTCTTAACTCGGCTAACTTCTCTTTCTCTTCAAACATTGTCATTTTTTCCTCATACGCCCTTCTGGCCCTTTCTTCTTTGTGCCTTTCTGTAGTTATCCTTTTCTCTTCTTCTTCCCACCATGGCATATCCTCTCCACTTCTCATCCTTGATGTCCCTTCTGAGAGATGTTGGCTTTCATGTTCCCTATGCTTATCAAGACTCGACAAGTCAATAATTTTCTTCATTTTCCTGTAATCATGGCCAAAACTTCCTTCCTGGCTAATTTCATCCACGTTGATAATCTCTTTCGGTTTTTTAATAATAATTTTCTTTTGAGACTGTTCTCTCTCACCCTCCATTGGTGGCCTTATTACAATAGACGGCTTATGTGATTCAACCTGAACATCTTCGGGTTTCGTCTTGTTTGAAAAAATTATCTTATTGACTTTGGCAGCGGCATTATGTCCCGTTTCAGCATCTAATTTGACTGGTTTGTCAGAAATTTGTGGGGCCACAGGAGTGAGTTTATCAGGAAGATTGTCCGTTGACCCACATTTGACCTTCAGAACTTTTGCTTTTGCACTAGGCCTATCGTCTTCCTGTGCTTCCACAACAGCAATTTTTGTTGCACTTTTCTGTACGAGCTTTTTAGGAATAATTTTCTGTGGGGTCGTCTCAACTTGATCCACATAATTAGGTTTAGGTTTCCCAAGTGCCTTATCAAGATCCATTCTTTCGACTCGTGTTTCTGAATCTTCCCCGTACTTAGGGCAGTTCTTGTTGGTCCTCATATGACCAAGCTGGCACATCAAGAAGTATAGACTAGTAGATATACGATGTCCAGGAAAAGAACAGAAATCCGTGAATAGTAACATACCTGGCCACAAGCCCCACATACAAAACTCTCTCTTGCTGATTTCTTTTCCTTGATTATCTGATTTTCAAGCAGCAGCAATGTCAAGGTTGGTTCCGTGCAAGAAATGAAAAAAAAAATTAAACGTCCACAAGTTGGGATTGTAAAGACAGTATGTATATTCATAAACAATCCACCATCAGTAAGTCCTGAACAATTTTGGTATAATTAAAACTGCGTACCAAACATTCCCTTTATGCACAAGAAGGGAAGGAGAGTTACCTTCATTCCATCCCCTAATATTTTAACTTTTTTATGCAGTAATCCCATTTGTTCGATGTCATTCTTTCTCTTTGGTTTTACTTTCGCCGATAGGTTCTTTCTAGCAGAAAAATTCTCTCTCTGCACCAATCAGTGAAAAATTAAAATTATCAGAGATTTACACTGAGAACCCATACTGTAATGATAAGATAAAATGTAGACAGTATCAATGTAAAAACGCAGCCCCTGTTTGACACCCATTTTGGGTAAAAAATTTGTTTTGGAATAGTGATTGATGGAAGATTGTGTGGTTAAAAAGTAAGTAGAATTTTTGGATTTATGTGTAATAGTATTTTATTGATAGAATGTGTGGTTGAAATGAAGAATGAGAAATAGAATGAGAAAAAGAAATGGGTTTCAAACAGAGGCTAAGTATTAAGAGAGAAATTAAAAACTTCGATGAATATGATAATTTTTCAAATTTGATTAAATCAATCAAAGTTTGTAGAAATGTTTATGCAAAATAAGTGTAAAGATCTTTTTCTAAAATTTATCTCTATATTAATGAGAAAAAGAAATGGGTTTCAAACAGGGGCGCATTGCAAACTGAACAGTAAGAAAAAAAAAAAAAGGTTTTTGACCTCTTTTTGAGTTTTAGTAATTTCTTTAAAAGCATAGTATCCCTCGGACTGGGAGGTTTTTTTAAAAACTGCGGTGTTTTTCTTAATTCGTTCACTGCTTTCAGGACCAAACTTTGATTTTGAGGCCAGTCCAACTTGCTCCCCAACAGCTCGCTCCTTTTTCTTCTTTTTCCTTTCATCTTCTTCATCTACAGATAATATTAATGGTCAGATATTGCCATCAGAATACATCAATTACAAATAGAATAATTGACCCAGAGCATGTTTCCCAAGCAAAAAAAATTTACTTGTACATATATGAGTAAGTTTCAAAATAGATAATTTTCAATATTGATCAAAGTTGAAAAAAAGCAAGTCAATTTGAGAGTAAGGTCAAAAGTTATTTTCAAAATAAAAAACCTTTTTTTTAGTATGAAAAAAGTAAGTTATCTAAACATGATTGGAAACAAAAAGTTACTCAGTATCTTTTACTTTGTTTTAAGCTTAGTTTAAGTCAAACATGCTCCTAGAACTTCAGCACCAGAGTAACAAAACAAAAAGAACTGCTGCACCAAAATAAGCATGAAATGGAAAGAAAACTCAATAGCATGTGCGATGAATTGGTGAGAAATTTGCCAAAACATGTTCTCCCATAAGCAAGGTTACCCTCATGAAAATCTTCTAGAATTCCCCTTGATCTCATAAACATCTTCAATTACTAATAATAATAATAAAAGTACACTACTTCACTTAAATGCCCCAATCCATCAAGTAATTGTCTCCAAATTCTCAATCCTAATGAAGATGAGGGATAGAAACAAAAATTGTTTACTCTTAGTGCTTTATGACCTCCAACTTCGAAGTCAATTTCATTATGAAAACAAGACAGTAATGAACATCTATGATTTCATGGGAGTCAGCCTATTCCTGGGTGCAGTATTATACTCTATATACTCAATTTCACATCACACAGTTTCAAAATGTTCTCTCCAAAACACTTTAAAAATGATTCTTCTTGTTAAACCGACTTATCAAACGGATCAAGCACTTAGAGAGGAGACACATTTATTATTTAATTTTGTTTCCAACAAGCCCCTTCAAGTGTAAGCCAGATTCATTTTATATCACAGCTGTGGCCTGTGCACAATTTCCCTAAAAAGTGCCAGCTTGAACCCGGGTGTTTTGCCTGAATACCATGTTGACCAACTGGTCTAAAAGCTTATAAAGAAGAGCACATTTGTCTATGTAAATTTCGTTTTCAACACCTTTTTTAGCATCAACCACCAATACAATACTATCGGTAAAAAGAACACGCCATAGTACTGCCAACTTACAGATGACATCAGTACAATCTTTAAGTGATCACAAACCCACCAGAATATCTTTTAGGACAACTGATTATAGCTCTCTTGTACATATCCCCGATGACATCAATATCACCACCATCTAATGAAAGTGTGTTTGATGTTCAACGAAGCAATATCCCACATCATCCAATGTCAATTAGACAGAAAAACAATATTTGTAAATTAATTTTTAGAAGAACGCTCTGCGAACAGTTTGCTGCAAAAAGATACCAACTAACTTTTTTTGTTTAGGTAATACCGAGCAACTTGAAACAGTACGATAAAAAGGAACTTCGTACCATCCATTAGCATCCTGCACAATTCTGCTGCTTCTGCCTCCTCATCTTCAATTTCTTCTTCTGCTTGAGTTTGAAATGGGCGACGTCGCATTTTAAGTCCTTTGACACCATCTGCACCATCATGATTAGACTCATTATTACCTTCTTCGCCCTCTTCAGCATCTAGAAGATTTTCCAAATCTCCGGCAAAAGAATCCAAGTCACTGTTTGCCTCTGATTCACTCTCATTTTCATCACCGTCAGCAGTAGAGAGACTTTGAACTTGCCTATCCCAAATTTCTTGACATTTTTCTCGTGTCTGCTGCTGAAGCTGCAAGAAAGACATGCGCTGTCCTCGAGCAAACTTGCTTGTTGTTGTTGGATCAACCTGAACACCCGATGCAGCTTGCTCACTTGAAAGCTTGCGTATCAAAGCAATCCTATGCCACCGAGTTAGTTTGGCAATCTGCTCCTCCGGAACTTTGAATTTAAGGAGAAGCTATAAAAAAGATTGAAAGGGCAATAAGTACGATGAATACATTATATATTATACATTAGCTTAATGTTAAAAACAGTATAACTTATAACGTTCTAAATAATGTCCGACCAATATCTCAGAATTGACGGGGAGCGTTCTAA
This sequence comes from Fraxinus quadrangulata, assembly GCA_903798255.1. Taxonomy (NCBI): domain Eukaryota; kingdom Viridiplantae; phylum Streptophyta; class Magnoliopsida; order Lamiales; family Oleaceae; genus Fraxinus; species Fraxinus quadrangulata. The sequence goes on along the minus strand of CAIGRB010091865.1, from coordinate 76,537 downwards.
CTTGCCTCAAGACTCAATACAGAAGGGGGAGAATGAAGAAAAATGAGAGACAATATTCATGGTGTCAAGCTTGTCCATTGTGTCTCTCAGTAACTAGGAATATATGTATATAAAAATACTTCCAAAATTTAAGACTAGGGGGAAAAAAAAAGAAAAATCATCTCTCCCCTTGAATTAAGCACCAATTAAGTTATTAGAGATCGCAGATTTGCAAGTCTCAGAAAAATAGGCCCCCATCTGATGCAATCAGATTTTTCAATAATTATATTAAGAACTACGAAAAAATTAATTTTTCATAAAATAGTAAGATATAACTATATATTTTACGATCATAAAGAAAGAATAATGCCTTTTATCTCCCCACCTCAACCTCATATAGTTACTTTTTTCTAACAATGCAGTGGAGCCTAACCTTTCAGCACCATTAAGATTTTATGTAAATCATGAAGTTACAGGATTCAATTCATAAGACACATAACTCAAATAATGTGCAGAAAAAAGCTCCATATCAGACTACTTATTGTCCAACATCTACCGGAAGAAACGAGTCTCCTTACTGGGAGCACTTCATAGGTCAAATTAGCCCATAAAAAGACAGATAATTCTAAGAGAGAGATCACTGTTCATCTTGGACATCATGGATATACAATAAAATTGATCAAACTTTAACAGTTTATTCATCTCCCCACTACACATGCAAATCTGAACTCCCCAGGTTCCACATTTCACTTTCCTCTCCCCGCCTAAGACAACACCAAAAACAATGTAGACATGCAACACATCAAATCTTTACCTATTAAACATGAACAGATTGTGAATGAGAGCAAACTACGAAGTAAAAAAAAATGTTATCAAATTAGCTTAAACTAACCTTTTTCTATCAGGATTATCACAATTAAACATATTTTGTTTGTTGGAGGTATGAACTGGGACTAGTTCCAATGCAGTCAATAAAGATCAATAAAAGCACAAACAAAGGACTGAGAAGGAAAGATAAATTGACAAGAACTTAAAATTTAGTAAAAAATTTTGGATCCAAAATGATTTCATATTCTATTATATCAGTCATACAAGCATAAGGGTGCAGCAAAACAACCTCTCTTGCAGCTTCCATGCTCAATCTACGCAGATCCGCATCTGTTCCAGTTACTGTTGATCCTTTCCCAACAACTGTTTTCTTCTTCACCATTGCATTTGAAATTGGGGCCTTAGGAGTTACACGAACATAACTAAAACCTAGACCCCGTCCAGAAGGGTCACCAACACCAGTAATCTCCAGACGCTCGATCTTTTCTTCATCCTGAATATCAAAGGTAAGATCAATTTCCAAATACACGATCCTCCACATTTATGGTTTAAACAAGTATATCACAATGTAAGCAACCCAATGTCCTTAAACTTAAGGTGTAAAATATGATATATTGGAGGATAACTGGAAATAGAAAACATAGCCATTCGAGCAACAATGAACTAAAGTTGTCAATTGCCCGCATGACAGGTTGCTCTTTAAACCAAGCAAGTCTGCAGACTCTTAAGGCAGTCAAAGCTATCATTTAACAAATATTCACCAAACAGTATATTAACAGAACGGATAATTAATATAACAGATAATATACTGTATACGGTAAAGCCAAAATGTCAATTCACTTTTCTTTTCCCTTTATTTTGAGGAGGGGTGGGTTTTGTCTTTCTTCATTTACACTTTTTATTGGAGATAGGAGAAGGGGAACCACAAAAAGGGGGTCCCGCAGAGAGGGAAGAAGTTTTAACTTACCTCTTTCGTACAGGCCACAAAATTGCTACTCAAATTCCATGGTGTTATCTGCAGTTCTCTCTCAATGTGTGATGCGGCAGCTAAAGCAATTGCTTCATCTGGCAGTTGATTCATTGCAGACGAAAGGCCTGCAGGATGAGTCAACCTAGTGATTCCTAACCGTCTAAGCCTGTATTGGCCAGCCAGCATGCTCTCATAGGCACACACCTACAGCAATCAGGAAAAAGAAGTAATAAATTATCTACTTCTGTCAAAACAATAGTAAAAAATATTCATCTCCTTAAATAATAAAAAAGCATAGATAAGATGGTCAAGAAAAAAAAAATAGGAGACAGTAATCCTGTTTGGGTGATTTGAAGTAAATCCTAAATCATAATTCTTTGTGGTTTGACACAATAGAAGAAGTGTTGCATAACAACAGCTTCATGCAATAAGGTAACTTAAATTTAACCAATATCAAGCCGTTGCCATCTTTTACACCCAAATGATACAACATTGCATGGAAAAAGGAGGAAACCAATAACTGAACCCCAGAAATTATGCCTTCCAAGGCTTTATATCATTAAAAAAAAATGAAAAACACACATCTCATGGCATTAACCAACTTCCAAAAATCTGACAATCTTAATTGAGAATTTTCACAAGGACATTAATTACACAAATGAATTTTGACAACTTTTCTAATAACTTATCGCAGCCAAGAGGGATGACTCTTGAAAACACATAAATGATTCTTCCATACTCCACTTCTACCTCTGTTATTTGACAACGTCTTGTCCTTTTCTCTTTTTTTCTCAACTATCAAGCTTCAGGCAAAATTGCCAGGTCAAACATGACACTGTTTTGGTTAAAAAATAGTATAAACTATGTAGAAAAGCCATCTATGTTTAAGTAATCCCAGAAGGTTTTGTAACACTCCATCTCTCTGACCACCCTCTGAAGCAATAAACCCTTTGAACCATTATTTATCTTACTATATGATTAGAGCCAAAGATGCCAAAATGTCAACCAAGAAAAGGCATGTTAATGTTACTTGGAATCTTATCGACATTAAATAACCTGCTCAACGTAGTGCCAGTTGTTTAAGTTCGTAGACAAATATGGAACCTTTGCCATGAATCATTTGTCTAAATTCTGCGGTTTTAGGACTTTCCATTTTATAATTGCATGCCCATGAATGATCTTTTAGCAAGCTTCACAACCAACAGTATCTATTTATTCCACCCATTCTACAAAGGATCTTGATATTATATAACTTGTACACTCTTCTTCAAGTTTTGAACTATAGAATAGACAGCTATCAATCCTTGGAAAACAATATAAAAATATTTATACGTATATGGTCGCTTCAGAGGGACTAAACAAGATAAACTGTTAAAAACTGACTCACATCTTCAGGCGTCACCATCCTTCTCAATTCTTCCTCGGAAGGGATGCGAGAATTGCGCCTCATAACCCAAAGAGGTTGTCCATTTGGTCCCCTCTGGTACATTGCACATGCAGTAAATATGATTTATTTTAACAAACGGAATATCAAGAATGAGCAATTTAAAGATATAATTACTGCTGACACAACTAAATGGTGCATGTCTTCTGCATTATTTTTTAATTTCCAATTTTTGCTTCTTTTTCATTTGGTTTCTTTTTTTTGATTGTTTGTTTGTTTTGTTTCACTTGTTATCTTCTTGTTCATGCGGTTTTATTTTATTTTTTAAGGGGTGGGGATGGGTGGATCAAGATTGCATGATACCTGTAAATCAGCAATATTCTTCAGTTGCTTCCTAACAACAGCTTCAGAGAAGCTAGGAAACAGAGCAGACAACTCATCTGCACGTATGGAAGGATGCAAACCACGCTTTTCTGCAGCATAGAACTCTCTATACATGTAAACCAGTAGCCTCTTCCCATTATATGACTGCACAATACCTTTTGCAGGTGACATTACTTCCATGTGAGGCTCCTATAGATTACAGTTACAGACAGAAAAAGGCATTTAACAGTGAAGCAACCTTACATTAAATATTAAAAATATAGCAATCGCATGCTGCAAAGCAAGATAAAAGTGAACAAATGCACGAAATAATGATGAGGCTAGCAATCTACGCCATACACACAAAGGGGAGAGGGAGGGAGAGAGAGAGAGAGAGAGATTATGCAGTTCAAATAAACAACATGGCTTTGCAATTGGGTGTGATGCTTGTCTCTGGTGCTTCATCCTGAAATAATAGCTGTCAGCACCTCCGATGCCCTTTAACATTCAGTTGTTGAGGAGTACACCACATAATATCAGCTAAATTATTGGAGTTTAAGTCCCAAGAAATGAAAATAAAACAAACAATTGAGAAAGGGGGGTTCTTTTTGTTGATATCTCATGAAGTTATGCTTCCTGTCCTTTGCCCAAATGAATGAGACCATTATTGCATTGTGCATCTTGCAATAGAGCTTGATGAAAAGTATTGGCAGTTTCATGTATAAAAAGTATGAGGAGTGCAACAAATCCACAAGAATGCAAACAGAAATGGAAAAAAGTGATGGATGAAAAAAAAAAGGACAAAACGAAATGCTTGAGTGGAAAATCAACATAATGAATGAAGGTGTTAAAGCAGTGTCCTATGTACCTCAACAGAAGAGCAGGAAAAAAACTGTAGATATACCACACCATTAACAGAAATGGAAGAATCTTCCTTGAGAACCATAGTTTCAATATTTGTTATGATTTGGACCTTTTGATCCACAAGTTTTACTTTAAGATTTGTTTTTTATTCAAGTTTAATTGGGTTTTCCTTAGTAATCTAGGCTTAGTGTTAGAATTAATAAACCAAGATTTATATAGATGTCTTTATGCCTATAAATACTTATGTTAGACTTCTAGATTATGAGAATAAAAAAAGTATTATGAGAATTCAATACATGGTGATGGTAAAATGCAACAGATTAGATTTAAAATGTATAATCAGATTCAGTAAATTCTTTAGACGTCGACATAATTAGACAATTACGGAAAAAGGTCTTTAAAGACACAGCAAATAAGAAGGCAGATTTATCTGAGGAGGGGGTAGAATCAGAGGAATAAGATGTTACTATAACCTGTTGTCCAACAACATCAATTCTGTCGATACGCCTTATGGATAGCTTGCCTTTAGCAGACCGCACCAATAAATAATCTGTAGTTGACACTTTATGCTGAAATATGGGTGCCCTGTACATATTAGTTTCAAGGCATGACTGGCTGCAACCAGGTTTTATGTCTCCAAGGAAAGGAGATTTATCAGCAGGATTAAGTACGCGGACACTCCCGAAACTGTGATTTTCATTACGCAGCATACTGCCCATTTGATCACCAGGGGTAGATTTCTGATAGTACGTACAAAGTTTTGCACCCATTCCAGCATTCCCCAGGAGTAAAGGTCTTTCCTCACAGTATCTACATAAAAAATTTCTTTAAATAATGATTTTCAAAGTTGGAGTAAGTGGTCAGGAACTCTTTTTAACAATAAAAGAGATTAAATAAAGCTATGAAGAGAAGGTTTCAAAGCAAAAACGAGATCATTTCAGTGATGTGAACAGTACCCTAGTTTTTCACTTTATTACAGCTAGTAAATAGTTGCAAGGTAAGGGGAAACAAGTTTTTATTATAGCAGAAGAAATCTGAACAGAAGAAGAAAAACACTTTACCCACACAAAGAATTATGCAAATCAAGGCAAACACAATTCAAGTTCTCAAATATCAATAATAATCCACACTACTAAAATTGTTTGGTTCAACTCAAATTAGTGAGATTAAAGTTTATAGGCCAAAAAAGAATTACTTTAAAGTTTCATGACCAAGTGATAAGTAGACAGTGAACTAAATCACCTTGTACAAGGAAACACGGTTGGCAGCTGAAAAAGAGAAAGTAAGAAGAAAAAGACTCCTAATTAGGTTGTACGCGGCAGCAGAAAGCAAAAAGTCACGCAACAGGTGTGTATGTGAGAGAGAAACGTGTTAAGAGAGAAAAAATAGAGATAAAAAACGTGTATTTGCAGCATATGTTGAGTGTTCTGATTTTGTGCTGAGATGATGAGAGAGTGAAGAAAGCATTGTGAAGCTTTTTGTGCTAATAGATTCTCCTCATATTATCGCGACAGTTTACCAAACCACGTTTAATTTGTGTGCGCTTTCGTGGCTCGCTTTTTTTGTTTTTGTTCTGCTGCGCCCGTTGTGCATTTGGGAGATTTTTCTCAACAATATAAAGTATAGAAATATGTGAAACTACAAAAATCATAAATTAAGACGCAAAGACCAAAATTTCGAGAAAATTATACAATGCACTTGACTCTTGAACATTATGAAAAACAAGGCTCTAAATAACCAGAAACAACGTGCTTTTGACAAGAAGGCTGTTGCTGATTGTGACCTAGTGTCATTTGTATTGGATACCAAATTCGATATTGTGATGCAACCAATTAAGAGTGTTTGCATTAATTTTCCTGTGCTGTATAGAAATCAAGTTAGGAACTTTTCGAGGATGCGTTGGTTGGAAGGTTTCTTCCTGATAATATTAGCCTATGTTTTATAAACTGTTTACACTCAAGCCACTTTTAATCCACACATTTCGAGGAATTTACAAGTAGCACCCAATTATCCACAACTGATTTCTATTTATTTATAATTTAACAGTTTATAAATACTTCCCCAAATATGCTCTTAGTTTTGTTAAGAATGAACCCAAAGCTTGGTTTTCAAACTTCAAGCTTGTTGAGTAAGGACATATTATATAACCCCTTCTTCATGCAATATCTCATACTAATCATAAGATGATCGTACACAAGAACATACAAAATTGAACACATAATTATTACCTTGATTCACATAACATAAATGAGCTTTCAAGGAGAAAAATATTTAAATGACAAAAAATTCTTGAAAACTTACTCCGTTAAGAAAACATGGCCATCTTTCACTGAAAGATCAGATTTCTTCTTAAATGCCCCGGGAGGACGAAGAGACTTGTTCTGACCAGGAAGCTTTTGCGCTCTGGGCAGTAGATGTACTTTTGTACGAATAAGATGCAATACGGAGTTTGGACGAACGTTTTGCTCTGCGAGAGATTTGTGGTCTTCAAGCTCCATTCCCGAAAAATATATTTTCACAGGCTCAGATAGTTTAAAATCTACATAAGAGAAAAAATAGCGAGTTCGTGATCAGGGTCTTATAAGGATAGATTATACGCACACATAATGTTCAATGCAAACATTCTGCATATAAATACAGGCATCACATTATTGTAAGAGAGAAAACCGACCTAGCTTTTTTGAAGCTTTAGCCTTAACTGACAAAATGGTTTCTTCAGCATCCACATGAAGTTTACTTCCTTTGCCTCCCAAACTCTTCAGTATGACTTTCATTGGTCCCTGTGTAGGTAGCTTTTCTTGTTCCTTGAGAGCCACCTCAATATCATGAGGATACCATAAAGCTTTCGGGCGGTGAAAATTAGCAATATCCTTGCTGAAAAGAATAAATTACTTCAAATAGGAAAGAAATCTTAAGCTAAATATGAAATAGATATGCAAAACAATAAATCATATATGTTTCAAGTAACACTGAGGTACATAATAATGGACTCCTAAAATAGTAACCACCTCATTCAGGTCAGAAAAAATGGACAAACATGTATGCATGCATGTGTCTGGTTTTGCTAACTTATTGCATAAAGATAGTAAATCATGTGCCACAAATTTTTTTTTTGGTTCAGTTTATTCCTGCCACATCATTAAAATATGGTCAAGGAGATGGTTTAAAAGTATTAATTTCAATTTATTTATTTATTATTATTATTTTTTTTTAACAAGGATGGGAATTTGGATTTTGGAAACCTGAACTCAAGCAAACCACCTGTGACATACAAATGGTTGTCATCACTGGCAATGAGGGTATCATCATCGGCAATAACTAGTCTTATTCCACTATAAACTAAAGGAAAAAAGACATATTAGAGAAGCTTCATTGATCTATAAATCTTTATTCCAAATTCACCACTCAACTGGTTTATTTGGTGACCGAACAAAATTAATTATTTCTTGCGAATTTTCTTTAGAAAATTTCACGACACTATGCCCCAGACCAACAATATCGGTATAATTTCACCAATCAGTTTCTCATTGCTCTTTGATAGGCCTCTCTCCTAGGTTTGGTATTTGACAAACTTATTAACGATCATTAAATATTTGAATAACCATAGTTATACTTTTTGGACTTGTATTTTGTTTCAATAAAACAGGCAGAGAAAAGAAAGATAACAAAAGGGACAGCAGCTGGATGGTGGATAAAGAATGTAGTAGTACAATAACAGAGGTATTAACTAAATGCCATAGTAGCAGAGAAAGAGAGGAGGGGGCATAAGATATTTTTTACCCTTCTGACAAGTGGCCTAGTAACTTTGTTAAGGTTAAATTTGTCACAAAATCAGTTCATATATACCATCCTAAACTGCCGTGCCAAAAATTAAATTTGAAACTGAGGAACAATTAGACAACGGTAAGCTACTTGTACTATAGGGTACACAAGTCATCGGACATTGCTTGCAGTGAGCTCCTCAAAAAAAGAAAAGAGAAGAAAAAATTCCCTCTTAATATGTATGAACGAATACATTTATGTCATATACATGCATGCAAGTACATGTGTAATATGTATGCAGACATGGTGTAGCAAACTAAAAATTCAAGCAACTTGATTACTATATTGCCAGACCTAGAAAAGAGGAACATAGAGAATGCATATCAGAGTAGCACCAACCACTACAAATTGGATATCAGCCTCAATGCACAATTAACATAGATGAAGAAATGACCAAAAGAATAAAATAAAAACATCAACTCTTACTTGCTTAGCTTCACTTTCATAGTCTGTAGTTTAAGTGCTGGTACTGAATGCAAATTTTTGTGATCGGTTCTTTTTTTGGAATGTGATCCCCGCTGCTGAGAAGATGTTCTATTTGGATAAAATTTGTCGTTGGCAATATTGAACTGGCCAGCTGACATGCCTCGATGACCATGTAGCTCGAGTGAATCCCCATTGCTGGGCATTATAGAACGAGCTTTGACCATAGCGCCTGCATGGAGCCAAAGGTGCTTCGCATTCTTATTGTCTAAAAGTTCAAAAAGCATCTGATCATCTTGGAGATCAAGAATTAGCTTTGGCCTTGCAATGGATTGATGTGGTTCCCAAACAATATTATCCAACCATGTTTCTTCCACTATATCCCTATTCTGTAATGTGAGGTTGCTAAAACGCCTCATGGTATCGCTGCAGAGTTTTGCTTTGGAAGCACCTTCGTCTCCAAAATCTGTGACCGCGTCATCCATGTCTACACAAGACTCTAACCTTAAAAGTTGAGGATGATATCTACTTCCCAGAAAGGAAAGATTTGCATGTCCAGAAAAATTTTCTGAGCCAAATGGCTCCACCAAAACAGAAAAACTACGCAGGAAAGAACCATGATCCCTTTCATAAAGTTCACCTTGAGGTTCCGGCGTGATAGCTTGTGCCTCAGCCTCCAAATCCCTTTCCTTATCAGCTAACGATTCAGAATCAGGTCCAGAAAGCTCACAACTCTCACCAACATCATTCGAAGATGGCGAGTTATTCCAGATAATCTTGTCTTCCCAATCTTGATGATCAAGTGGGTACAGTTCGGGTAAAGAAGGTGGACTCCATTCAGTAAAAGTATTCAGAGATGAATACTTTTTCATTGGTTCAGCACTAAAACAAGAATCTTTCCTATGATCATCGACTTTTGAGGCAATCTTTCCATTTCCCTGAACAGTTAAAAAGTTTTCTGACTCCAGTACATCATCCAACACAGCAATTTCACTTTTAATCACATGTGATTCCCTCATCCCAGAAAATTTTGGCCAACAGTCCTTCAAGAAATTCTCTTCATCTTCTTCAACCATACAGCAGGCATCCAAGGGTTTGTGCCTCTCTGCAAGAATGGGAAAGAAATTATGCCATTATTAGCAAAATGGCATAATAGAAGATAAGAGTAGATAAAAAAATTTGTGAAATATCAAGGCTAGAGACTCGAACAGAATACTCTAATCGGTGAGGCAGACAAAAAACTGAAATACCAAAATTTTGACATAGTTTAAAGTGGAGAGAGCATAAAATACTTTCTGACTTAATTATTCGATTGTACAAGGCCATTCATAATTCATCAGGAAAATATTATACTATAGAACCCCAAAAAAAGACCTTTGGGAGTAATGAACGCGCGGTCCCTTTTCATTGCTTTCTTTAGGGGCTCGTGAATGCCGAAAATTTCAGAAAACTTTAAGATCGCCATCCCATCCTCCACACAAAGAATAGGAAGTGGTGCTGAACAGCCATCACCAGCTGGCTCTTCTGGAGCTTTCTGTTCCACCTGGTAAATGATGTATAGCAAATGACAATTATAAATAACATAGCTGCACCAACGAAGCCAACACACGGTTTTTATATTTCAAAGTTGCAAGTCAACATGTTTGTACTCGGATACTCGGAGAAGACAGTCTAACATCATCAAGGGTGACAAGATTTAGGGTCGTTAAGAACATTTTGTCCTCCAATGTTGCATACATTCCTTTCAAAATAAGTCTTCTTTCATTTTTCTTTTTATGAAAGAAAAGAAAAGAGATGGCACTTTCATATGGTTGTGAATGAAGGATATCATTCAAACACATAAAAAAGGGAGAAAAGCAATACTCAAAAAGTAGAAGTTGGCTGGCAAAGATGTCAGATGTTTCAAAACCATGAGCTATAAGAACTTAAATCATTTAAATTCAGGGAGAGAAAAATCTAAATCTAATGTTGAATGAGCTACAACCTCCTCGGCATCCACCATTTCAGCATCCAAATTTTCAGAGTCAAGTGCATCTCTAAAAATATCTTCTTGGATTTCTTTCTCTTGTAATAGCACTTCATGACCACTAATTTGCTCACCTGCAAGTGGACATTAAAGCGAAAGGCATAAGAAAACGAATTTGAATACAAAAAATATTTGATACAATGGGTTAACAACTTACAAAAATAGGATCCTCGTGAGACTTCTTATTTAGCACAAATCATTGTAGTCATAATGGTGATTAGACAACACTATGGACAGTTTCATAACCTCCACTACCCAAAAGATCACGGAATAGCTGAAGGAATAATTAATCACTCTAGACTTGATTAGGCTATTTTGATCTATTAGCCCCATTACCTAACCTTGGGTCAGACAGCACTTAAATCCAAAAGAGACAGATGGATACATCTTTATTTGAAAATTTCATCCCCAACCAAAATAACCAAAAAGTCTATAATTAACAGTTCATTGCACAGAGATATAGTCTGACATGCAGTAAATGTCATAAAGTATAATACATGTCAATCATTCTACTCCATTGAAATGTTACAATGTACTGCTTAACTTTTCCTTCTAATTCTAAGCGCGGCCTTCCAATAATGAATCACTGGTATAACAGTAATTTAACTTTGGGTGAATGAGAATCGTATAAAATCTTGAAAACTTATAAAGTCCGCTTGATTTTTAGTGCTGGCCATTGTCTAGCCATCAGAAGTCATTTTTCTAAGTACTCCTTGAAAAGCAGAGGAACTGCAATACTATGAAAGATTAATTTAAATTTAAAACTTTATTGACTGTTCAATAAAATATACGCATAGAGGCAGATAATAAAAAAATCAGATATATGAAATACACAAATATACATTCGTATACATACCTATATGCATACCTACATGTATATATTTACACAGATCAAAATACGCCTAAAGAGAGTATTGGTAGAATTAGATGTATTAGATCACACTTTTCAATGTGTTCAGAAGATTGCCTGTGTTCAACCTACAAATTATAAAATCTCAATCAAGACCTTTCTGTTCTTCTCATGAAACAAAAATGCAATTCATCGGAGAATTTATAATGAACTTTCATAAGTTATACAATCTTTTTGAGGTTAGTGGAAATAAAAACTGTTGTGATTCACTAAATTATACTGCCAAATCAACAAAATGCTGAATAGAATACATATATAAAACTTCACAGGCCAGACGTATATACAGTAGCTGGGCACGGCGATGGGATCACCATAAGAATAAAATTTGAAGGACCAGAAAAATTAATTGACAAATATTGGACGATATATAGAATTTAGGAGAAAAATCAATGGACAATGCTGTCAAACCCAGCCCAATATGTGCACACACACGCCCCAGGCCCTGCTATTGATGCTTTTCCACTTCCCGTTCCTTGGACAATTTTCCTTCCTTCTGATCTAGTTAATATTAAGGGAAGTATGGTATTACAAAATCAACTTTCAAACAATTTTAATACACTTGAGAAGCTCAGAAATACCGAATTAACAGTCTTGAGATACATGATGATCCACATAGTTTAAAATGCAGAGTAGAAGGGCATGGAATATGCAAATCTCAAAAACAGAAGATCGTAATGAAAATAGAGGAAAGGTTATAAAGGTTATGAGCTAAAAATTTAAACCTGGAGAACGAAAAGGTTGATCTACATCACTATTTTCCACCTCCTTGTGTTGCTTTTCGTCTTTGTCTTCGTCTTCGTCTTCGTTTTCTTCTTCATCGTAATTTTCATCATCATAGATAGAAGCTGCATTCTCCAAAGTAGATGCTGAAACTTCTTTGGAAAGATAATTTTTCCGCAGATAGTCCTCCTCTGTAGCAGCTTGGACTTCTGGTCCTTCATACTGCTCGTCAATATCTTCATAATCAACGGCATCTTCTGCCTTCTCATCATAATCTAGTTGCGATGAAGGTAGAGAAGAATACAGAATCAGAAACTCACCTTACTTCAAGAGGATAAGCATAGCCTTTCCTCGCATGTTACAACACTAAAGAACACCCCAAAGTGAATTTCCAATAGCACTGACTTTTGAATTAGATTCCTATTATAAAACAACTGGAAAAGAAAAATGAATATGATACTCATCAAATACCATTTCTAGACCTCAATGCCCTGTGCAAATTAAATTTTGCAAAAGTAAAATAAAGTTGGTTTAATATGTCCCCCCTCCAAAACATTCAAAATACTATGTCCTTGTTTGATCCCCATTATTGTTAAAATACATTTTTCCATCTCTTCTTTTTAACCACACATTCTTCAATAAAATAATATTACAAACAAATCCAAAAAATTTTCCTTATTTTTCAACCACACATTCTCCATCAATTTACTATTCCAAAATACATTTTTCAGAAAAAATGAGGCTCAAACCGGCTCTATAACAGAAGGCAAGTTAACCAGCTTTTGGCTTGCAAAAATATAATTGAAATCCATCCTATCTGTAGCACGGACACTTCAACTAGGATAGCGTATCCGTGTTCAACACGTGTTGGATACCCGACACTCATTGGACACTTTATCATTGTCATTTTTTTCTTTATCAAAATATATAATCGTTTTATCTCAAAATTATTATTCAATAACAAATAGGTATTCCTTAAAAGATTTCGATAAGAAAAATTAATAACAAGTATAAAACTAAATTTATACTATATAAATGAAGAATTTTTAAGAATTTAATCAACGTATCCACGACATATCCGTGTCGGTGCTTCATAGCACTTCTTCACCTAAAATTATAGCATTCCTTATATGTAAATTGTAGTGGAAGTATATATTTCATGTAGCTTCAAAAAAGTAGTAATATATTTGGAGTATGTTAATAATCTCCGCTTGTGTTTTTATATTCAGTCCCAAACCCAGGTGAAGGAGGAGAATCGCAGTAGGTTGAGAGCCAACATATAACATTTTCATATCTTATGACATGAATACTAATACACATTTCATTGTTGTCGTTGTTGTATATAAATAACTTTTTCCAAAATTCTTAAACGGCAAAAATAGAAACAAAACGTTGATAAGTTTCTAACTCAAGGATAATAAAATTACTAACTGAAATTAAATAATTGCACGATTTAGTGATCATCAGTACAAAATCTCACCTTGATCGGCAGCATCAGATGATGTACGTGGCAATTGTACAGACAACTGAAATTTGAGAACAAAGGAAAGCATTAGTGTCATAAGCAGGGAATGAGATCATACAGAGACACTCCATCTTTAATTTGCATAGATGATTATACCAGAATATCTACCAATAAAGGCCACAATTATCTATTAAATGCATCTAAAAGTGATAAGTTTCAACACAATCAAAATAATATGGCTAGATAATGAATTGAGACTTCCATACATCTATCTCGGTCAGCGACGAACCAAGCTTGTCCGCCAATGCAGAGAGATGCTCCTTTGCATCCTGAAAGCAAAAGACATGGGCAAAATTTAGCAAGAAAATTTGATCATGCTTCCACCTAATGCTGGAAAACAGTTGAACAGCAGAATGTGCTTCACAGTTTAGTCACCATTTCGACATAGTCAAAAGGTACAAAGAGAATCTAATAATGTAAACAGTTATTTAATAGCATGGGGTTAAACTAAAATACTCCTATTCCAGAGATGGTGCGATCACATATGACGAGCTATTAAGGATAATGTATTGCACACATAATTAGCAAAAAAGGGGAACAAATTTTTATCAATCTTCAACGTAAGAGCAATGAAATACAAGCTGCCCACTCTGAGACATCACTCTTGATTACATAACACAACCCCAAAAAAACACAACGAAAGAAAAGAAAAGAAAATTAAATTTGAATAACAACATTATCCAAGTTCCCCTACATAATATAATAAACAAAAATGACTGATGGAGAAATTCTACAGATTTTCTCAGTTTATTTGTTGAACTGTCTCGAAAAATTACAGCATATGTACATAGTAGAACTTCATCCAGTTTTTTATCACCTACAATGTAAATGGATGATAACCTACAAGAAATTGTTGAAAGATCCATGGATACAAAAACTTGACAAGACAAATTACTTCAGATTATTCTTTTGCCAGTCTATGATCCCTAAGAAATGAAAGAATGAAATGTCAGTGCTGCCCATAGGAACAGTCCCATATTTGAACATAAAACCACAAGTATTATACGTATATACTTGTACAAATTTACTATCAACCATGCGCAGATCTAAGTACAAAAAAAGGATGTGAGCTTGCACATACTCAAACGTACAGTGAGAGAGAGAGAGAGAGAGCACAGATGAAGGGACAACAGAAGAGGTGCATTTCTTTATTTTTTATTTTTTTTAAATTAACAATCTAGTATGATGGAACCAACATGAAACAAATTTTGGGGATAAAACAAGAAATTACTAATTGGGAGAAAAAAAAAATTGAATAAGATGAGGACAAGGAGTCCTTGCTTTTTTAAACTTGGAAAGGAAAAAAAATCACCTCGTCAAGGTAATCAACATCAAGATCACCAGAGCCGTCCACGTTTCCAAACATGAATCCCAATAGACGGTTACCCCCAGCACCCTCCTCATACTCATCGTCGTCATCTGTCAAATCAAAACAAAGAAGGAGTCTGCCGAATCAGCGTTCCATATATAACAAGGGCATGTAGCTTTTCAGCATCTTTATTCTTAAAAAAGCTAACAGCGGAAGACAAGAATGAGAACTCAAGAAAATGATGCCTATTTTTGTGATTACCAATAAACTAAGCTGCCATAGATGCACTTATTATGTATCTGAGTCCAATTCATCCAACATGACAGCTTTCACTAAGTCTCAGTCTAAGCGTAATGTTTCAACAACAAAAGGTCCTGTCTAAAGTAATGCGACTTGTATACACACGATAAAAAGCAGAGAATTATTTATAAGAGCGAAATTCAAGTATCAGCCTTCTTCAACTGAATAAATTCAAATATCTCATGCTATCGGATCCCGTTTCTTAGAGATTACAGGTTAGCTTTTAATTATATATATTAGCACTTCATCTAAATTTTATAATAGAATAAAAGAATAACACCTGGAACTTTACATCACTGCTCGCATCGACACAGCTTAACTCTTTCAAATGCATGACATATCAAATCTGGTCATGAGACACTGGGCAAGGGTAACCACTTGTCTAATATAAAATAGGTTTCAACGCTCGTTTTAGAAAGTTCTCATTACATTGGACATCAGCTTAACATGATAGTAAGGGAAAAAAGGTTGTCGAAAGTTGATAACTTCGCAAAGTCCATATATCCGAAGATTATAAGTTGTATGTTTCAAATATTTATACATATAGACACCTAACACATAAAGACACCCTGCCAATTAACATAAATTCGGCCATAGCAAACCAATCAAGAAGCAAGCAGGCATGCCATGAGTGAGGTTGCACATGATTCTACACGTCCGTTATTGGCTTGTTGTACATATACTGAAGGAATTGCCCCCATTGGAAAAGAAGCAATGTTCTTCGAGTGTAGACGTTTTCTGTTTCTTTTTTTTTCTTTTTTTTTTTTTCATTTTGGTGGGGGTTTAAGATAGAATTTCTACCTAAAGCGAAAACTGAAAAGGAAATGAAAAATATAACAAGGGCTTGATATTTCTACGTATCATATAAGTAGAAATAAAATTCTTGTTCCTTTTGCAAATTGGAAAGATTGGTGAAAAGGATAATACACCTTCATCATGCCCAGCATGAGATGGACTACTTGACTCGTATCCCATGTGCAATTAAAAATTCTGCAAATGCAAAAGCACGTTATTCAGAGAGATGTACAGGTCAAGCAACAGGTATTCTTCTTTACACAATTAAGTATAAGGGCATGCTCCTAATCTATTTTTCAGAAGAACAATAAAAGTGGGGAAAATCAAGTTGCTCCAACACTCCACAGTGTTCAAATAGCACACTTGGGCGATATGATAACACCAATTATAATAACTATTTACAAGGAAAAGCATGTAGAATACAGAATACAAGAAAAATCAAATGGGTAGGACCAAATTCCCAGCTTTTACGGAAGAGAAATACAAAAGGCATAAATATAGATACAAGGCTGTGCGTGAGTGATAGCTGCGAATAAATGGTACCTGCAATTACCCTTTGAGCTGGGGAGGAACGGGTAGAACTGGATGCGATGTTGCACACTCAAATACGTTTCAA
The DNA here is from genome assembly GCA_903798255.1 of Fraxinus quadrangulata. NCBI lineage: Eukaryota > Viridiplantae > Streptophyta > Magnoliopsida > Lamiales > Oleaceae > Fraxinus > Fraxinus quadrangulata. Next base: position 59,703 of record CAIGRB010091865.1, on the reverse strand, counting down.
TTAGGGTCGGGCCGGGTAGGGAGAAGAGGGATGCTGAGGTGTAATTTTAACCTGAAAACTCTTTGACAGTTAATTTCAACTCAAGAAAGAAGAGGAAAAACCCTTTTTCAGAATCTGAACATTTCAAAGAATCATTCTTGCATAAAACGAGTTAATTTGAAGAAACAAAAAATTGAGGCAGAATTATTACACTTACTAATGTAAATCAAATAAATGAACCTGAATTGACACAGCACAAAAGCTGCTTTCTTGAAATCCAGTGGTGATTTGATTGAATAATACACGGAGAGAGCCAAGAGAAACGAAGAGGAAAAGGTGGAGGTTTTATGAGAATTTAAGTTGTGTTTGATTGCAAGTATGGAATTTTCATGGAAAGAAAATAAATTCTAGGCAATTGAACTATCCAAAAATTATTTGCATGGAAAATGTCAATTAAATGTGTTTAATTGACTTAATTTTTAACCTAGAAAATATTGTACTTTTCCATCTTTTGGTGTTTGATAGTCATTATTTTACATGGAAATAGTCATTTTTTCCAACTTTTGTTGTTTGATAACCATTATTTTCCATGGAAATTGTACATGAAAATTATTCAATTAATACGGTATAATTTACTTTACCAAACGCAGCAATAAAATATCAAAATAAATTAGATATTTTTAAGAATTTAATTTCCATCCAAAAAGGTGCTTTTGTTATACATTGAACAACAGCTTTTGATTGTGTGTTAAAGTGTCAAGACATAAAATCCCTGAATATTATGGATGATCAATTAGTAACAGGAATCATCCTTTATTTATCACTCGAGATTCAATAATTTCTAAGACAAACTATTTAGAGCAACAATAACCAACTACACATGTAGATCTAGAGAACATATTATAAAATTCCAATCAAATGTAATTATTAGATAACCAAATAATCAATTCAATGAACAATGAATAGAGTTTGTCCAGCATAGTACATAGCATCAAAAATAAATAAAAGAATTTACTCCAACATCAATCTATATGACAGATATTTGAAATAGTACTATCACTTAATTCCCCAGTTCTCAGCCAATTCATGCTACATTGCCCCGGTCACGCACATTGAACAATGAGCCATCTTGCCATACCTCTTCTCAATCCTAGGCATATACTAAAATTTCATATTTCTAAAATTGTGCAAAGATCGATCCTCAGTTCGTTTAAAACAATAGGAATCTAATTTTACCAATGATATATTGATACAAAAATAGCAACAAAACCAATACCTTATCAGTTTAGAAATGTATAAAATTGTTAAATTGTGCTATCCAAGAACACTAAACAACAGAGATCGATAAAAATTCCCAATAAGACGTCTACTAAATTGAAAGCACAGTCAGACCACGCATGCCTGATTCATTATTTCTTATTGAATAAAAGAAAAATATATGTGCAAAGGTGATGCCTCTGAACCCAGACAAAAACCAAGCAACCTAAGCTAGAAAACATAACATTGATGCCATTCCAGTAAAAATGTCGAAATCCAGTAAACTAAAATTTGACGCTTGCAAACACCAAATCCATCTGCATCAACAGCTATTAAAGATAAATTAATTTGAAGTTTCACACTCACATGAATGCCGAACGTCTCAACCAGCTAGCCCACTTTACACCCACTATGGTAGGAACAGATGGTGGATTCCGCAAGAGTCAAATTCACATAACTGAACCAAGCTAGGCATTCAGAGGGTAAGTTACAACATATACTTTAATAATTGAGATCCAATAGCCTGCCAGCAAAAAAAAAAATAGACCATGATGCCCAAGCCCAGCTAGAGATAAGCCGGCCAGAAAAATTAGTTTGTGATGCACTCTCAAGCACAGCTAAACACAATTGGGAATTGCTTCTAAACCATGTATTAGAACACAGGCAAAATTTCCGTAAAAATAATTGGAGAAAAACAAAGTGAATATGCCTAATATGGATTTAAACTGCTACACTCCCTTGAATTGAACCTCCAAAGAAGCTAACGAGAGATGAAAGGCTCTCCAAAGCTTCAAGCTTGAAAAATAACAAATAAAAAATAAGTAAAACTCATTTTACCCATTAGATGCTCCCTGCATCATTATATTATTTTACCCATTCAAGATAAAACCACCAATTATACCTTTAATGAGTAAAACTCATTATTTTCTAGTTATTCTCAAATGATTGCCTGTTACTTCAAATATACCAATAAAAAAAAAAAAATTAAGCTTCCCTTTCACACAGGCAAAGATGGGTTAAGAAAATCAAACGTAAACAATAATTACACAAAATATTCCAAGGTTGCTCTGGCAACTTCTACTTAACCAAGCATATTTATCTGCACCTAACCCAGCAACCCAAAGTGAACAATTGCTATTAATTATATAGTTGACTGATAATGCCGAGAAGCACCAAAGGGAGAGAAGTCGGACAGAGATAAACTGGTGTTAAAATCTCAACTTCAGTAAAGGCAAAAGAACAAAATATTAGAGCCACTAACTGTTAGGAGTGGAAATCTCTTTAAACATGAATTTAACAGATTACATTCTAACAATTACTGCCATGTAAACCAGCAAAATTCTAGCATAAACTCAAATTAAGAAGTCAAAGCAAATCTCTTCACAGGGCAATACTAACTCCAGTTCACACTTCACAAGGCAATACTATATTCAATTCACATTTCACAGTGCAATTCAAAAATCGCAGGGCAATATCAAATCACTAATGACTAACCACCAGAAATTGTGCAATTCACACTTCGCAAATCAATTGAAATCGATGTGTTAAAATCAATGTGTTAAAAAACTCACAGTCACAGAGGCAGCAAAATTGGAAGTCTGGAGACTGGAACTGGAAGGAACTGCCGAACTGGAAGACTGGAAGTTGAAGTCTGGCAAAATCAATTGAAGAGCATTGTGTTAAAAAGAAACAAAATCAAACATTATTACAATTTACACAAATCAAAATAAAATAAGAAATGGAAAACGAGGCACGACGGAGCAGGCAAGGGCATCAAGGATGCCTTCACCTAAGTCCTAATTCCTAAATTCCTAATCACCTTCTTCTTATGCTGCTGCCGAAGAATATACGGCGGTCGAGGCACGACAGAGCAGGCGACTGGGCGAGCTGCGAAGTGCGAACCAAACTCGAATTAATTGGCAGATGACAGGATGAATTGTGTAACGGGGGGACTGAGGAAGAAGCGGAAAGTGAGGGGAACTGGCCGCCGGGACTGGGAGGCGGAGGCGGAGGCGGAGGCGGAGGCGGAGGCGGAGGATGACGTGACGTGAAGGAAGGAGGCGGATTGAGGATTCAGTGGAGAGGAGACGGGAAGCAGGGGCGAAATCGTTGTAAATGGTATTGGGTTGAAGGGTTGAATTCAATGGTATTACTCTTCAGGGCGTTACTTTAAAAAAAATCAAAAATAAAATAAAATAAAACATTGGGCCTTCACATTGAGCCCAGAAGTTCAGTGCGGGCCTGTGCCTGCACTGGACTTGCTTGGGCTCCGCCCCTGCCCTAAATCCACTGAATCCAGGAAGAACGAAACCATAATTTTAGATGATAAATCAAGGGAAAATTACACAAAATCCTACTTTTCAAAATCAATATTCAAAAATCAAAATTTTCATTATACAAAAATCAGGTATTCATTTAATTATTATAAATTAATATTTTATTAATAATAATAATATTACAAACCCTAATCTCTCTCT